>JAOTQJ010156667.1:0-72586 GCA_025642045.1 Solanum sejunctum | reverse complement strand
GGTGTTTTGATGTTGTGATGGTATTGGAGAGGGTTTATTGATGTTGTAGGTTGTTGTTGTTGTTGATTGATTATTTGGGCCGAGTTGAATTCTCGAGGCAGCGTATTTTAAGGGGAGATGCTGCCAATTTTTTTATAAAATTTGGAACTAAATAGTTAGGATTTAAAACTCGATATGGTTGTTAATCATTGGCGTTATCATAATTTGTGTAGACGTTGGACATCCGGAAGCACAACTTGGACTGGTCTTGCATTGGAGTTAGTTGGAAAAAGAAATTGAGGTATATAAAGATTTCTACCTCTCGGCATGAATTAGTTAAGTTGGGTCAACGTCTAATGTTTGAAAAGTTCCTTTTCCTTCACAATTTGGGTCCAAATATATCTTATGTCCACTCCTTGGTACTTTCACAAAATAATATTTATATTTTGACTCTTGGGTATGTAGAACCCGCAAGTTGTAAAAAAGTGTGAAATGGTTGAGTATGTTGAAAGAATGTATTTTGTTAGAGGGCGTAAATGCCTGTAACGTTCGACGAAAAGCCTAAATGGGACATATGCTCATTACCTGCCACAATTATGCTAAGTTAACTTAATCCTTAAATTTTGAGTCTTTAGAATTCATGAATAGTGTTTGTTTGACCAAAAGTTAATACTTGGAAAGCTATGGGTTCTGTTGATCCAAAATCACTTTAAAAATTATTTTGAAGCCTGTTTAGTATTGTGTATGATGGGAAATTACGTAAGTTCTTTGAATTCACATTTATGCATAGATTTGAGCAATTTTGGCAAGTTTCATAAACGAATAACTTCTTGATTTCAAAAATGAACATTATATTACTAAGTTTTTGGAAATAGTTTATATGCATGTGGTTCTCACGACTCTATTCGTGCCATTTTGGTTTCGCTCACCGGTTCCCGGGCTGGTTGATATCGTGCGTATGTATAACTATATGTATGTATGTATATATATTTCAAAGTAAGTTGCATACGGCGAGTCGATTTGCCCATAGACCGGCTTTGCTTAGTTTGGAGACATAAGGAGATGGGCTTGGGATATGTTGGCATCATGACGTGTGGGTGCTTGGCCCCTTTGCCCCAGCCCACATGAGTGCATGGCTCCTTTGCCTTAGCTTACTTATATAATAGGCATGATGACCTTTACACATAATGATACGTGAATGCCTGACTCCTTCGCCTTGGCTCACCTATCCTATGACGTGAGTGCGTGGCCCCTTCGCCTCGGCTCACCTATGCTACAGTTAGGATTTATGTTGGAGATTTTGGGTATTTGAAACTTCTGGTGTTATGCTATGGTATGGCACGAGTTTGGAAGTCACCATCATTCCCGTCCGGTATGCATTATTTCGATATTTTAAATAAAGAATTATTTTGATGTTTGCATATAGGTTTGACTCATATATTTTACTTGAATTATGACTCTCACTTGTATTTCGTACTTTCCACTTTGCATATTTGGTACGTTTTTCATACTGATCCCCTTCCTTCGAGGGGAGCTGCATTCATGCCCACAAGTACTGACGTACAAGTTAGAGAGCCATCTTGTTAGGATCTCTGTCCACCGTTGAAGTGCTCTCTTGGCCTCGAGAACAGACTTTTGAGTATATACATGTACACTTGTTTTCTGCATTTTTGCATTTATGTTTGTTCGAGGGTATGACGGGGCCCTATCCCACCCCATTATTCAGTTCGTATGTTTAGAGGTCTATGAATACATATGGGTGTGGGATATTGTGTTTAGTATGACTTCGTATGTATGATACTTTTGTTGGGCGGTTCTACCGCAGCGGTGACCTTGTCAGCCCGCATATATATGTATATTAATGTTTGCTAGGGTTACTGTTTGTAGGTGTGGTTAGTCAGTAAAACAGAGGAAACTCTGCTAAAATTTTGATAAATTCCTTAGCTATTATATTTAGTAATCTAGTTTAGTGTTTGTCTGGGTGCCCAATAGGCACTAATCATGATCCCTAGTTTGGGTCGTGACAGAAGAGAGAAATGGGTCTAAACCTGATTTTATAGCAATCTTATCAAAATTTGATTTTCAAAAAATGATTAATTCCAGAGACGATCTACGCCCTCGGCGCGACGCGGCTAGGGCGCGGATCAATGTTAAATGTTGCCAATTATTTCTTGTTCAGTCCAAGCCCTATAGTTCTTGGTTCTAATCCTTTTTATGCATAAAAACACCTATACTTACTCATGTTTCAGCCCCATAGAATTCAAGACATTCCCTAAAACCCTCTCAAATACTTAGAAAACTATTTCTCTTAAATTCAAATGTCCCAAACTCATTCCTGATCTTAAAGAATTCACTCAAGATTTAAGTTCTCATTCTAATCATTATCAAGACAATCTCCAAAGTTGAGGTATGTGGGTGTCAACCAATGTGTCCTTTCATGCATGGTGCCCAACCTTTCTTTTTATACAAATTATATGTTTTCAATTTAATTTATTTCTAGGTATTCTTACTATGAACTTGATTAAAAACTATGTTGTGCTTTTTCATGAAATATGGGCTGCTCAACCATGATTTGAGCTATGAATCTATGTTCTATGATAAGATTTGATCAAGGATTTTAATGTATCTTGCAAAAGCATGTTACCAAGTATTGGTGGGTTGAATTATTAAGTTATTTTACATGATTTCACTCTTGAATTGTATGATTTTAAACTAGCATTACACATCTGCCAAGCATTTGATATAATGTCCAATTTAGGCTTCTTGAATTATTGATATCTATTGCATGGTATATGAGTCAAGTGACTTTATGATGATGATAGTAATGTATATGTGTATTGATTTCATGAAATGTATCTATAGTGTTGCAAGTGACCACACATTTTTGAGGGATACTATGCCTTAATCAGATGGATGGCAGGGTGTGACTACCATCAACCTGTTGAGGGGTTGATACCTCAATCACCATGGATGGCAAGTTGTGACAACCATAAACCAATTAAGGGGTTGATACCTTAATCACCCTAGATGGCAGGGTGTGACTACCATCAACTAGTTGAGGGGTTGATACCTCAATCACCATGGATGACAGCGTGTGATAACCATCAACCAATTAAGGGGTTGATACCTTAATCACCGCAGATGTCAGGGTGTGACTACCATCAACCAATTGAGGGGTTGATACCTCAATTGCCTATCCAAGGGGTTGGTAGACCTTGGATTCTATACTAATGGTCTCTTACTACACATGTAATATGCTTTATATAAGCATGTTTACTTCAAGCATCATCCATGCGTGCCATATTGTTATATATCATCCATTGCCTATTTATACATTTTGATAGTGTTGCTTATATCTTGTGGAATTGCATCCTACACACTTAGCACATTCAAACATACTAATGTATACTCAATGCCTACTTAATGTTACCATGTGAAAATCGGAGCTGCACTTGATCCTCCTCCTCCTCCACGTGGCTAGTATTATCTTTTGAAGCAAAGCTTAGTGAGTCCTCAACTCTGAGGACAATAGCTTTGATCCTATGTTATATAAATCTGCTTTTCTTGTTTAGATTCTTATGACTATGAGGGTGAGCTCAAAAAGTTATCTTGGCCCCGACCAATCTATGTTAGAGGAGTTGTTGGACAAGTTATGTAATTATGCTTCAAGCTTTGACTCTTTGATGATTTATGATATGAAAAACTTTACTTTATCCTTATTTGTATTCTCTTGTTGTTGCTTAATTACTTCCATGATCGAGGATGTGTAAATGATATGCTAAGAGGCTTGTTTGGGGTCTCTTTGGGTCCCCATTCACTGTGTCACGTCTAGTCCCTATGCTTTGGTCGTGACAATGCCAGTTAATTTGATTGGTAACTGGGTGACAAGATTGAATTGAACAATCAGTCTATTGGTATCAGAATTGGTTACAGTTTATTATCATATTGTAATAAATAATATAGAATATACACTATATGCATTCTTCAATTTGCTAGAAGTTTGAAAGAAAGACTTTATAACTTCTCCACTATATGTATGTTCCTTTTCTAACAAATACTTCACCTTCTAGATAATGCAGTTACACAAAGAGTAGAGTAAAATAGAGAAATATTACCATATTGCAATTATTGCTCTCGAAGTCTAGGACTTTGAAAACAATAATTTTATTCAGAGGATACAAAGAGAGAAATGGACCCAGACACTCATTCCTTGCCCTACCTTCTCGTAGCATACAATGCTATGATCCAATCAGATACTTCTTTTTGTACAATATTCAAAACTATCTCTTGTGCTAATTACACAAACACCTCAATACTATAGAAGCAAACAACGTAAAAACAAATATAACTCGCAGGAAATTTCTAGAAAGTTGAATCTGAAATTCTTCACTAACCAAAGCATAGCTCAGTAATTTTTTTAGAAAGAAAAATAAAAAAGTATACAAACTGACTCAAATATGTTCAATCACATAAAAAATAAATAATCAAAATCAGAGCCTAAAACTATCGCTGCTCTCTATGCATAATTAATGAGTAACTACAAAAGAAAATTGAAATTATTTAAATTAATTCAAAACCTCCCAAAAGTAACTATGGTTGCTCTTTAAGCATCAAAGTTATAGAGTAACAAAGATGTTATAAGTAAATGCCAATCTTTTGTATGCTTTGAAAGAGTGGATGTAGCGAAGGATGAACATGTTGCATTCCTTACTATGTAGCTCACCAAGTTCCTCTTTTGTAATGATTCATTAAGAGTAACGATAGAGTATAGAAAATTTTCCATTGATCTTACTTCGGTAGTTGATTGCCTTATCTCCCTTTGTACTCTAGCATCTATATTGAGTCTATAGAAACTACTTACTAGAGGGTTTTGTACTGCACAGGGTCCCTTCTTGATACTATAACTCTAACTGTAGTCTTATTTTCCAGAATACAAACCTTCCCTTACAATTAGGAAAATTGTCCAACTTTTGGGATTACCCTGGCTCAAGTAAGTTAAAAAAAAATAGCTTCCAGGAATCCTTTAAATTGTCCTAATTGTTCTCCTCATAACTTCTAGCTAGTTCATTCCATACTCTCCTGAATGGATAACGTTTCTATTACATCATTCCTCTAGTAAGTGTTAAATGATATCTTGTCAAGTTTCCTTATTGCCTGAGACCTTGATTAAGTCAATTTGCACGACACTTTTGCTTAACACAAACAGTGGCTCTCCCTCCTTATCAATCTGTAAATGCTCCATCACTCAATACTTCAATTTAATAAAGTGTATTCATGAAGTGGATTCAGGATTTCTTCGATTGAAGAGAAATTTTTTAGTTGTCCAATTTCATGCTTATCCAAAATTACATCATCCTTTAAGTCCCGATGGTTGACTTCTATACATAATATTTAGACTGAATCAGCTGGAGATCCTAGATACTATTAATACTCAGACTAAATCAGCTGAGAAGTAGTCATGAAAAGGAGGAAGAAATGTATTGATGAAGTTTTTGTCTTCATATACATTATGGTCAAAGCTTGTTATAATGCATATTATTTACAACATCACATGACACATACTCATCAATCACTATATTATATATATGAAACAATCACTATGTTATATGTGAAGATAAAAGTTTTATATATGAGTAAGTGTCATGTGACGTAGTAAATTGTATTCATTAAAATGAGGTTTGACTCATTATATATGAAGACAAAAGTTTCATACAATACCTTTCTTCCTCCTTTTCTTGATTGCTTCTTAGCTGATTCAGTCCGAGTATTAATCCTATCTATGATGTCCTCAGATGACTCAGTCTGAGTATTACATATATAAGTCAACCACAAGGACTCAAAGGATGACGTACATTTTGGATTAACATGAAATTGGACTACTGAAAAATTTCTCTTCAAAGAAATTCTGAATCCACTTCATGAATACAATTTACTGAATTGTAGTAGAGCCATACAGGAGAATATGGAATAAACAGGCCAGGATTTATGAATGAGCACAAATAAAAAAATTTAAAGGATTCCTAGAAGCTGCTCGATTTTAACTTGCCTTGAGCAAGGGATATGCCAAAAGTTGGAAAAAATTTTGAATTATAAAGGAAAGATTTGTATTTTTGAAAAAAAGACTATAACCAAAGCTTTAGGATCCAGAAAGGACCCCCTATAGTACCTAACCCTCTGGTAACTAAGTTTATATAGCCTCGAAACAAATGAGTCAGTACAAATATAGCAAAGGCAATCATCCTGCCTGAAGCAAGAGCAATGGCTAATTTACTATACTCCAATATTACTCTTAATGAATATTATAGAAGAGGAACTTGTAAGGCCACATATTAAGGAATGAAACATGTTCATCCTCCATGTCATCCTCTCTTTCAAAGCATAACACAGAATACACATGTCTTTGAATTTTGGCCAATTCTAATTTTCTCAAGTATTTGAAACTACTTTTTTCTGTATATCTTCCTTTACAAAAATCACATACAAATACTATTGCAGCCTATTACATTAAGATTAACATCCACAACTTTAGAGACAAAAGATTCCGAAAATTTAATAAAAGACAAACTAACATAGCTAGCATTCAATCACTTGACAACATCAGTGACAACATCAAGAAGGAAACTCTGGCAGCTAGTGATTCATATTGATAATTGACAATAATGTAATCATATTGAAAAAATGGCAGCAAATAGAAGATCATTGTTCGCATTTACTTGCATAATGGCATCAAGTATGCAGTAATGTTGTTTGTGAAAAGTGCTCCAATACTTACTACTATTTTTGATAAAGTAAAGTGACATTATAGTTAACTGTCATCATAAATCATCGTCTGCTTGAGCTTTTCTTCATGATATTGTAAGTGGTATTGTCACGTGGTGGTTGAAAACTAGTTATGCTGGTTCTTCTTTTATTAAATTTATAAAATCTCTTATTTTTTATGTTGCTGATGCTAAACTTAGTTAATTAGGCTACAACAATATTTAGATGAGATGTTTGGAAAAGGAAGATGTGGAGAAAAAGTTTTCCGACCTAATGGCATTAAGAGAGACTATCATGCTTGTCTCTAAAGAAGCAAAGAAGGACTTTGACAGGATTTTTCATCTTTTTCTACATGACTTTGATCATCTTGCAAGCCTCTATTAACATTTTTGAGTCATTTGTATGTTGTTAAGATCATTATATTCTTTTTACCAAGTCCTTAACTGTTTTAAAGTAAAGCATGACGGTTTTGCTCAATCCCATAACACCATAAGATAGAAAGATTTTTTCTCCAAATCTTCCTATCCAAAAAGCTCACACAAATATTGTTGCAGCCTAATTATATTAAGCTTGAGATCCATAACTTCAAATATAAAAGATTTCAAAACCTTAATGAAAGAAAAACTAGCATAATTAGTTTTCAGCCACCTGACAACATTAATAATAATATTAAGAAGGAAACTCTAGTAGTTGGTGATTCATAATGACAATTTATGATAATGTCATCATATTTGATAAAATCAAACCAAATAGAAGAGCACTCCTCACTTTTACTTTGCATAAATGACATCAAGTATAAAGTAATGTGTTCATAGAATAGTGCTCCTATATTTGCTACCATTTTTTCCAAGTGTAGTGACATTACAAGTGACTGTCTAAATTATCGTCTGCCTGGGCTTTTCTTCTTCATATTGTTAGTGATATTTTGAGCCACCTGAGAACTAGTTGTGCTAGTTCTTTTTCCAATAAAGATATGAAATCTCTTATTTATAATGTCACGAATACTAAGCTTAAGTAATTTGGATGCAATAGTATTTGGATGATATTTTTGAAAAAGGAAGCTATGGAGAAAAAGTCTTTCGATCTAATAACATTAGAGACTATCATGCTTGTGTCTAAAGCAACTAAGGAAGACATAATAGAAAGTAATGGAAAAGTCTTAGTAGTAGAGAAAAGACTAAAAAAGGTTGAAAGACACTTACAAGAGGCACAAAGCTGAGAAGGGAAGGTGAAGAGGTTTGTCTAAGTATTTGAAATATTGGGTGGAAAGGTTTAGCAGACATCATAAAGACAAAGGATTAATCACAATATTGACTGAATAAGCTAAATACACTTCTCTAACCCATAACTATTTTATCTCTATCACTTTTTTTGAATACTAGGATGATTATCTTGATATAGCTATTTAAAATGACCCCAAAAGTGCCAAAAGATGTGCCTCGAAAGTGCCTGAAATGTTAATTTTCATATATCTCAAAAATCATTTGTGATATCAAAAATTTGACTTTATATTCTTGATCAGGGGCAAAAATTGAGCGGAAAATAGGTCTAACCCCGCTTTTAGAGGAACCGTAGCGAAAATTGATTTTTCCAAGTTTGCGCAAAATATTGGTGATCCATGATTGTACTGCAATGCACAACTATTGCGGATCAGTGTAAAATTTTCCTCCGCGATAGGTTTGCATCGTGGACCAGACAAGAACTTGTATATTTTGTTGCCACTGATTTTTCTCTTAGTCCAAGGCTTTTGGGTCTTGGGCCTAAGTCTTCCCATGAGTGAAAATTTAGCAATATTTTACCTTCACATCATACAAGACATTCTCCAATACTCTCTAAAATACTTTGACTAATATTTCTCTCAAAATTCAAGTGTCCAAGTCTCTTTCGGATCTTAGAGAATTCATCCAAACTTCAACACTCCTTCAAATATTCTTCAAGGATTTCCATAAAATTAAGGTATGTGGGTTTCAACCATTGGGTCCATTCACCCATAGTGCCCAAGCTCCTTTTTTTACCTAAAATACATGTTTCTAATTTGATTTTACATATGGATTTTTCTATTATGAATTTGACTATAAAATATGTTGTGGTTTTGTAAAATTATGACTGTTTATGCATGTCTTGAGTTATGAATCTTAGATCTATCTTGAGATTTGATGTATACTGTGTGATGGTGTTACCAAGTATTGGTAGTATGATTTAATTCAGGATTTCTTACATGATATCACTTTTTCATTGCATGATTTTATACTAGCATTGCACACCTACCAAGTATTTGATAAAATGTCCGGTTATCATTTCTTGAGGAATTGAAGGTCCAATGCATGCCTTATGAGATGAATGACTTTAAGATGATAAAAAGGATGTATGTATATGATATTCTACTATATTAAGTTGGAAATTGACCATGCCCAACTCTAGGGTGGGGGGGTTATTTTGAGCATTGGCAACCAATAAAGGAATTTTTACCTTGATAATTGGGTTTGAGGGTTTTGTACCTCAATAACCATGGGTGGTAGGGTGTGATAATCCACCAACCAATCAAGAGGTTTGTAATTTGATAACCAGGTTGAGGGTTTTGTACCTCAATCAACATGGGTGGTAGGGTGCGACGATCCACCAACTAATCAAAGAGTTTGTACCTTGATAATTGGGTTAAGGGGTTTGTACCTCAATCACCATGGGTAATAGGGTAATATGATCCACCAACCAATTGAGGGGTTGGTACCTCAATAGACATTGAACTCTATGATGATGGTATCTTCTTGCAAATATATTTTGTTCTATGTAAGCATGATTTACTTTAACCATCTTCCATGGATGCCATATTGCTACATGCTTATTCATTTCTTATGTTATGTATTTCGATTATGTTGCTTAGCTCTTGCATTATATCCTACATACTTTGTACATTCAAATGTACTAATGCATACTCTATCCCTACATAATATCACCATGTAGGAACCAGAGCTTCTATTGATTCTCTTCCATATGGCTAGACGGATTGTTTGAATTAACTAATTTGGGTATAATATCTATCTCCTCTAATGCTTATGTTTAGTCTATATCTTGCATATTTGCATTAACTATTGTTCTTATTATGAGGTTGAGCCCGCTTGTTTGTCTTGGCCCCCATTAAGTTCTATGTTTATATGTGTTGTTGGACAAGTATGTAACGATGCTATAAGCTTGATTCTCTTTGACTCTCTTGATATTTTATGAAATGAAGGTTTTCCCATAGTCTCTATGCCCTTATTTCTACTCTTTTGTTGTTGTATAATTGCTTCCGTGACCAAGGATATATAATGATATGTTAAGAGGCTTGCTTGGGGTTCCTTCGGGTTCCCCAGGCATAGTGTCACATCAAGGCCCTAGTTTGGGTCGTAAGAAACTTGATATTAGAGCACTAGGTTTTTAATGGTCCTTGGAGTCCAACATACCACGTCTATTAGAGTACTATTCATAGTTGTAAAGCGCGCCATGACTATGATTGGGAGATTATGCTTCGTTCTTAGGAAATATTTTCCTTCTTTTGGATCCATGTCAGGCTATAGAGTTAAGTCTCATAAGGATTATTTCTAGATTTAGTCTTTGCATTTCAGAATATGTTTCAAGCCACTCAAGAAGGTGAAATATACAATGTGGAGGTTTACAATGCTCTATGGGTATGAGCCAAAGTGGTGACAAAATTGACAACTCACCTGAATGAACAAATAAGTGTTTGTGAGACTTCAAACGGTAAGACTGGAAAGGGGGAGGGCAAGAGAGCCCAAATTAAAGAAGTTTCATCTTCTTCTAGATTATCAGTGCCCAAATTCGAAAAGAAAAAGATCCTTTTGCTAGTTGTCAAGGGTGTGGCAAGAGACATCAATTAAGGTGTTTTGTGGGCACTAAGTTTTGTTATAGGTGTGGTGGAAATGGACATGAGATCAGGAATTCCCAGTGGTCACAAATGAAGGAAGGAGAATGGTTCAAATTGAAGGTGGCAATAGTGGGAGGACTCGTCGTAAGTTTCCAAAGTGTGGGAAGAACCATGATAGCACATATTTGGGGAACATGGGTGCATTCTAGGGGTGTGGCAAGATGGACCACAAGATTGTTGATTGTCCATACTTTTGAAAAAGGTGTAAAGATAGTCATGTTGATCAAGAGACTCAAGGGGGTGATGCGGGGATGGCAAAGCCTAGATGACAAAAGTGTGGGGAAGGACATGGTGGCCCATGTTTGAAGAATTCTAATGTTTGTCTTGGTTGTGATGGATTCAAGCACAAGGATGGTAGTTATCCTTATGCTCAACCCAAAGATATAGATGATGGTCCTCAAGGCCAAGGAGCTAATGGCGGCCAAGGAGGGAACGAGGCGCCCGATGCTACTATCGATATGTTGAAATTTCCTTTTGCTTTGATGTGTATACATTGATGGGCCTGGGTGTCGTTATATCTTTCATTATTCTTCTTTATTGCTAGTAGGCTTCAAGTATGCCCCGAGTTATTGTGTGAATATTTGGAGTCTATACCCTTTGTTGAGTCTATTGTTGTTAGAAAGTTCATAGGTATTGTTCCATGTTCATATTGTAATAGGTCTTGCCTTGTGACTTTTTTGGGTTTGGTGTGGTATATTTTGATGCCATACTTGGGATTGGTTAGTTGCATAAGATATTGTTTCTTCATTGATTATAGGGCCCATTCGGTTAGATTCCAATTCCCTAATAAACGTATCTTTGAGTGGGGGCTTGTAATGTGTTTGTGAAAGGGTAAGTCCATTTCTTGTCTTAAGGTACAATTGATCTCTATGGGTTGGAATTATCATCTCATAAGAGTTAGGGGTATTGAACCTAAGTTATTTCCATTGAGTTGTTTTTGGTGATCAACGAGTTCGTAAATGTCCTTTTCGATATTATGTATTTGGGGTCATGCCTTTTGGTTTGATTTATAGACCGATTATGCCCATAGCTTGCATGAATAGGGTTTTTAATCCCTACTTTTACATGTTTATGATGGTCTACGACACCTATCAATAGTTGGGTGGTTTTAAGTGGGAGAAATAGCCTTGTTAGGTTCGGATCTATTTATAGAAGCTATGGAGAAGGTGAGGTTGGTTCAGGAAAGGTTGAAAATAGTGCAAAGTTGTCAAAAGTCCTATGCCGATGTGAGGAGAAGGGATCTTGAATTCAAGGTCGTTGATTGGGTCTGTTTGAAGGTATCACCTATGAAGAATGTGGTTGAGTTTGGCAAGAGAGAGAATTGAGTTCATGGTTTGTGAGTCCTTGTAGAGTCTTGTGGAGGATTGGTAAGGTTGCATGCGAATAGGGATTGCCTATGGATATGGATAGGGTTCATCCGGTTCTTCTTGCTTCTAGATTCAGGGGATGTGTTGATGACTCTATTGCTGTAAATCTCTTTGAGGTTGTGAGTTTTGTGGAGGATAACATGGCTTAGGAAATGATTCTTGTAGAGATACAAGATGAATCGATGGAAAAAGTTTATTAATAAGGATGTAGTATTCGTCAAGTCCCTTTGGAAGAATTATCATGTCGATAGTCTCCCGAAGAGCTGGAGTAGCCATGGAAAAGCAATACTCGTACCTCTTTCATTCTATTCAAGCTTGTGCTAACACATTAAGTACTTTCCTTTTATGATTCCAAATCTTATGTTTCAGCCCCATGTCATTTGCATGCATTAATGTTTATGTTGACAAGTTTATGATGTTTTTACGCTTATGTTGAGGCTTTTGAAATGATGTTTAAGTGCATTGTTGCATCCTTATGTAGGGTGAAATTATCTCATTTACATCTCTGATATACCTTTCGTTGACAATCGGGGACAAATGTTCCCAAGGGAGAGATATTGAAACGACCTTAATGTGCCGGAAAATATGCGTTGGAAGTGCCCAGAATAGTAATTTCCATATATCTCAAAATTCGTGTGCGATATCAAAAATTCAACTTCATAGGCTTGATCAGGGGGAAAAATTGAGTAGGGAATAAGTCTGACCTTGATTTTAGATCAACCATAGTGAAATTTGATTTTTCCAAGTTTAAGCAAAAGAGTGGTGATCCGCGATAGTATCGCGATGCACAACCATCATGGACTAGTGGAAATTTGCCTCTGTCATAGGTCCGTATCACAAACCAGATGCAAACCTATGTATTTACTTGCCAATGATTTTTATATCGGTCCAATGCTTTTGATTCTTGGGCCTAACTCTTTCCATGCATGAAAATACCTATACTTAGCCTTATTTTCCTTTCATATTATACAAGACATTTCTCAATACTCTCTCAAACACATACAGTAATATTTTTCTCAAAATTCATCTGTCCAAGTGTCTTTCGAGTCTTACAGAATCCATCCAAGCTTCAAGTCTCCATTAAAATCTTCTTCAAGGATTCCCCGGAATCAAGGTATGTGGGTTTCAACCATTGCATCCCTTCACCCATGGTGCTCAAGCTCCCTTTTAACCTAAAATACATGTTTCTAAGTTGATTTTACATATAGGTTTTTTCTATTATGAATTTGACTATGAACTATGTTGGGGGTTTAAAAGTATAACTGTTTACGGATGTTTTGAGCTATAAATCTTAGATCTAACTTGAAATTTGATGAAAGGGTTTTGATGTATATTGCATGATTGTGTTACCAAGTATTGGTGGAATGATTTACTTTAAGACTTCTTGCATGATTTCACTCTTTAATTGAATTGTTTGATAAATGGATTGCTCACCCACCAAGTGTTTGATAAAATATCCAGTTATCATTTCTTGAGAAGTTGAAGGTCTAATGCATGTCTCATGAGATGAATGACTTTAAGATGATGAAAGGGATGTATGTATATGATATTCTGCTATATTGTGTTAGAAATTGACCATACCCCTCTCATGGGGTTGTGAGTCTAGGCAACCAATCAAAGGGGATGTACCTTGATAACCGGGTTGAGGGGTTTGTACCTCAATCACCATGGTTGGTAGGGTGCGATGATCCACCAACCAATCAAGAGGTTTGTACCTTGATAACTGGTTGAGGGGTTTGTACCTCAATCACCGTGGGTGGTAGGAGGTGAAGAGCGATAACCAATCAAGGGGTTTGTACCTTGATAACCTAGTTGAGTAGTTTGTACCTTAATCACCATGGGTGGTAGGGTCAGATGATCCACCAACCAATTGAATGGTTGGTACCTCAATATACTATGAATTCTATAACCATGGTCTCTTCTTGCACACGTATGTTGTCCTATAGAATTAGGCTTTACTTCAAGCATCTTCCATATATGCCATATTTCTACTTATTCATTGTCTATGTTATGCATTACGATTTTATTGCTTAGCTCTTAATGCATTGCATCCTACATACTTAGTATATTCAAAGGTACTAACGAATATTCTATACCTACATGATATCACTATATAGGAACTGAAACTCTTATTGATTCTCCTCCACGTGGCTAGACAGATTGTTCGAGTTAGGTTTTGGTGAATCCTTATGTCTGGGGACAATATATATCTTCTCTCATGGTTATATTTATACTATATCTTATATATTTGGATTACCTATTGTTATTATTATAAGGGTGAGCCTGGTTTCTTGTCTTGGCCTCGCTAAGTTCTATGTTGAGAGGTGTTGTTGGACAAGTATGTAATGATTTTATAAGCTTGGTTTTCTTCAGCTCTCTTGATGTTTTATGAAATGATGGTTTTCCCTTAGTCCTATGCCCTTGTTTTTACTCTTTTATTGTTGTTTATTTGCTTTCACAATTAAAGATGTGTAATGATATGTTAAGAGGCTTGCTTGGGCTTCCTTCAGGTTCCCCATGTCCCGTGTCACTTCTAGTCCCTAGTTTGGGTCGTGACACTATATATATGTCCAATTACGTTTTTAAAAATTATGAATAATTATTGTGAAGTTAGAAAAATGGTGCACGACTAATCTTAGTTGCACATAATGGTAGAATTTGATTCTTTTTATGTAAAGGTACCTATTTTTTGATAGAATGTTTTGATATGATATAAAGGTATAAACCTAATTTAAAAATTAACATCATAAGATAGAAGGCTCCATATCCAGGTTGGGTAAAATGTAGCACAGATGGAGCAAGTAAAGTGAATCTTGCCAAGAGCTACTATGGAATTTGCATAAGTGATAAATAGGAAAATCTTATATATGTTAAATCCAACTACATAGGGGAGATAACCAACTCATTTTCTGAAGCCAAAGCAATCAGGAAAGCTCTAATTTTTGTGAATCACAAGGTTTTGAGGACATTTTGTTCGAAACTGATTCATGAAGTTTGAGGAACATACTTCAAAAAATATGGAAATTTCCATGGGAGATAGTGGAATTGGTGGAAGAGATCCTAATGCTAATGGAAGATAGAGACATACAATTTGAATGTTTGTTTAGAGAAGCTAAACCAATTACAAGACTACATAGCCAATATAACAATTGACAGTAAGGAAAAGCATATATTAAGGTCACTGAATTATCTTCCTATTATGTAAAGAGAAATTTTAAACATGGATAATCATGCAATCCATTCAATACCATTAAGGACAAGGAGAAGCATAAATATTAGGCAACAAATTCAAAGCTAATTACATAGCCCACGAGTTTGCATAGAACATATATTAAAAACATAGTAGATGTCCAAAAGAAATTACTATCCAAATCCTAGCTAAACCTAAGTTAATTAACTCTCAAAAACTGATACAAAACAATAAAAAGGGGAAGAGTCATGACCGATAGGGAATCAAAGTATGCATTCACATTTAGACTATGTCAAAATCCATGCGACCAACCAACTTTCTCCATTAGGATTTTTGACCACAAAAATGCGATCAAAAGAGAAAGAGAAGTAAAAAAAATTAGACGAGGGTAGATAGTCATAACTAACATGGATCGGTATGAGAGATATGACAATTGACTCTTCTGATGAGGATTTTTAACTAGAGACTACACCTAAACAAAAAATGACAAGCTTAGTGCTCCATTGATTGGTGAAGCAAAATGAGAGAAGAGCCAACATCTTATCTTTTATAAGTGAACATTTTATGCTGTGAAAGTTGAAGATGGAGGAAGTTGGTTACCTAGAAACATAAGAAGAGGAATCGCTTGGTCGGAGTCCGTAGGAGCATCGGATGCGGTGGACAGATAAAAGTGAAGGAGTGGGAGTCAAATTAGAGATTGACCAGGGTTTACTTTTATTATATGCACAATTGGTATAATGATCGACCTTTAAACTCCTTTGTACTAGACCTTGTTTATTGTGGGCTTCTTTAGAGCCCATTTGCTTTTGGATTGAAATAAAACCGAGTCACTGACCCAAAAATTGATTTTTAAAAAACCTCTTTTTTTGCACATTCACATTCGCATTATGTGTACTATAGAGTTTTTGATATACAAAAATTAACTGAATATTTTTATGTAATACTATTACGACATTGAATGAACGTCGTAATAGTTTTATAATAATTGTTTGTTTCATTTTTCCACATAAGGAATACTTGGAGTAATTAATTTCATATTTGATAACTCAGCAATTTTTTAGAAAGAAAAAATTGAAGTACATACTAACTGATCCCAACATGTTCAATCACTTAAATAATAAATCATCAAAATCAGAGTCGTAGAAAAAAATGACGAGATCTTATAACGTGAATTTAGAAATACACAGCAAAGCTACTGAGGTCTAATGCAACATTTGGAATGCAATAAAGTATGATACAACACTTGGAATGCTATAAAATATGAGTGATTTTGTAAGTCATCTTCAAGAAAATATATAACACTTGAAATGCAAGAAAGTACACAATAGAGCTACTTAAAATGTGAGTGAACAATTAAATTCAAAATTAGACTATTTGACTAAAGCTAGGAATTTAACTGAATACTTGGAATCTAATTTGTTTGAACTTTTGAAAAATGTTATCGCACCTATATCAGATTAAATCTTCAAAAATACAGTATTTTTGGAGGATTTGACATGCACCTAATGTCATTTTTGAAGAGTTTAAGCAACATAGCTTGAAATGCAAGAAAATCCAAGCAACTTAGATCAGAGCGCAAAGAAAATGTGACTTGTTTTCCTAATTTTAAAAGGATCTGGGGTTGTAACCTCAATATGGAATATCTATTTCATGAATATCTTCCTTACATGTATATATGATTGATGATTGTAACTCAATTGGAAACTACTTACAAGAATTTTCCTATTCTAGCAAGATAAAATCTTCTTGATATCTTAATATGTTTTTCACACTTCTGTATATAAATTCAATCAAGGGATGGCAATGTTTTTTTTAAAAAAATAAAACTAGTTTCTAAACACGTGCGTCGCATGTGTGTTCCATAAAATTTTTTTTATAAATTTTGTTGAAATAATTAAATTCTATGAAAACATGTGTGTACTGAGTAATAAAATGTAAAAAAAATCATAAAAATACTCAAAGAAAAAAACTTACATTCACAAATGTCATCACCATGTCCTCATTACATTAAAGAGAAGATAGTCCAATCATTATACAACACTTAAAACTGAAACAAAAAAGGCAAATAGATCTCACCTCAGCAATCACAAAAAGAACTTGGTTGTTAACAAATTCGTACAATTGGTTGATCAATACAGTAGCAGAATTTCACCATCTGAAAATACTAATACTTGGAGTCTTCATGAACCTTACAAATCAAATCAGACAATTCATTGCTCTTTAAAAATTCAATGTCATTTCATTTTGAAGAAGTGGATGCAATTCAACTGTTATACCACAATTCTTAGTAAGTTTAAGATTTAAATAATGTCCTTGCACAACATTATTGTGGCCAATTCAATATACATTTTACAATACTAATACTCTATGCAAAAACAGTAACGATTGAATGTGTATTTACATTTGTGCACAAAAAGATTATGTGGTATTAATTTGGTTGAAAGGCCAAAAGATCAACTTTTAATGGTATGTTTCTAATTGAACTTAGTGTAGGCGTAAAACGGTAATCGAACTTTAAAATTACGATGTTCCTGTAAACTACAAGACTATAGTGAAGAAATGAATGATTCATTCTTATTGATTGTAGACTAGTATATATAGATTCTATACAACTTCTACAGTAAAGAGATGAACTAAGAAAAAGGTAAGACTTATCTATAACCTAAATACAATGAATAAGTTACAACAGAAGTCTTAAAAGAGCTAACAGATACTAGCTGTTATTACACCCTCGTAAGTTGGTAGTGTCAACAACACCCATTTAGAAAATTGTTGGTTAAAGGTACCTTTGGGAAGTGATTTTGTGAGTATATCAACCACTTGATCAACTGAGTGAAAGTGGTGAACTTCAATGTCCTTTTTTTGAACTTGTTCATGAACAAAGTGAAAATCAATGGCAACAATGCATTATCCTACTATGAATAACTGGATTTGAACAAATGTAAGTGGTGATGATATTGTCACAAAAAACCTATGGAACTTCCTTAAGTGACATACGAAGTTCACGAAGAAGATTTGTAAGCAAGTTGGTTTCTACAACAGTAGTAGCCATAACTCTATACTCAGCTTCTGTAGATGATTGTGATAAAGACTGTTATTTTTTTGATGACCAAGATATCAGTATGCTTCATAGGAAAGTGATATAGCTAGAGGTAGAAGTGTGATGCTTAAGAACACCAGTCCAATCTGAATCAGCATAAACAACCAGATCAGAATATGGAGCTTTGACAATTTGTATTCCATATTGTCATATGTAGCAAAGATAACAAAGTAATCTTTTGACTGCTTTCCAGTAAGATTGGCGTGGATTGGGTGTAAATTAAGAAAGTTTTCTAACTGTGAAGGCAATATTAGGACATGTAAAGGATAAGTAGTGCAACTTTCTAATTATTCGTCGATAAAGAGTACCATCATTCAGAGGATCATGCACTATGGTTGTCAAAATGGTAGTTGAGGTCATAGGCATAGGATCCCCTTTACTAATTAGCATGCTAACATCTTCTAAAAGATTTACAATATACTTGTGTTTGGACAAAACAAGGCCATCAGGAGAATTGGCAACCTCTACTCCTAAAAAATAATTGAGATGTCCAAGGTCTTTTAAGGGGAAATGAATGGAAAGACTATCTATTGTATGACAAACCCTATGAATGTGATTACTAGTGATCGTAGTGAACCCAAACTTATGCAAACTAAATAAAGAAAAGTCAGATTGAGATTTGACGAACCTAACAATTAACCAAAAGTTTTTAGCTCATTGTACCAAGCTCGGGGGGCTTATTTCAAGCCATAGATTGCTTTTTTCAATTTGCAGACATGTATGGAGAGACTTTGTTCTTCAAATCCTTGTGGTTGCCTGAGATAAACCTCTTCCTCAAGATGTCCTTGTAAGAATGCATTATTGACATCAATCTGATGAATTGACCAATCGTACTGCATTGCAAGGGTAAGTACCGACCGTCTTTTACTAACAGGCTGATGGTGGAATAGTAGTCTAAGCCTAGACGCTTGGTAATTCCTTTTGCAACAAGCCGAGCTTTATACCTATAAATGGAAGCATCAGATTTATGTTTTATATAATACAACTACTTACATTCAACCATATTCATTGAAGGAGCAACTAGGACCAAATCCCATATCCATTTCTTAACTAGTGCATCAAATTTAGTTTGCATGGCTTCTCTCCAGTGAGGGTGAGGACACTCTTGTATGTATGTAAGAGGAATAAAGGTCGTGGAGAGTTGAACACTAACATTAAACTATTTGTGTTTGAGGCTATCTACTTTAGAGCGGGTGACCATAGGATGAGTTGAAGTGGTCATCGTAGGTGAAGGGTCAGATGAAGTCAAAGAAAGTATGGATTGGAAAAGTTATCATCAGGTGACTGTGAAGGTAGGTGGGAGGGCAATGTAGTGAAAGGTAGTGGTAATACGGAGGTACTTGGTTGTTGGCAATTTCTACATCGGTATGTGATTAATGACCTATATGATTGTGGGGTTTAAGTATTATTTGTTGGTGGTGTAGTATATGGTCGCAATGAAGGAGAGGATAAATTTTGAGAATTACTTGATCCAGTGGAGAGACCTTCTGATCTGACAGATGTTGAGATGAGTAGTGGAGAGTGCACTGGCGAAGCATTTTGTAACTGATGACAAAATTGTAAAGTTTATGGTGTAATAGTCCTAGTGTCACAACCCAAGCTTTGGGCCTGAACATGACATGGAGAATAGGAACCCAAAGGAATCCAAACAAGCCTCTTAGCATATCAATCGCACATCCTTGGTCGCGAAAGCAAAGTAAATAACAACAAAAGGTAATACAAAAAGCAAAGAACGACTAAGGGAAGTCTTTAATATCATTAATAAAATATAAGGAGTCAAGCTTATAGCATAAATACATTATAATATTCCACCAACACCTATAAACATTGAATGGAACACGGGACAAGATACTTTCTGGTCTCACCCTCATCACGTCAAATGTTCAACATAAAGAAGTATGAGGAATAGCAAGAGAAAGTAGATAGTGTCCTTGAATGTGAGCACTCGCCAAAGCTTATTTAGTAGAACTCACTATCCACGTAGAGGATGATCCAAAGGAGCTTTAGTCCCTAGATAGTGATATAATGTACACATAAAGTATCGTTAATACATTTGAATATACTAACTATGTAGGTTGCAATGCAACAACACATAAGCCAACATAGTCAAAAAGCATAATCATAGTCAATAGATAGCACAATCTCAACATGCATGATCAATGCTGGAAGTAAAACATACTTATAAATAATCTAACTTGCATACAATTTAATACATATATGGGAAGAGAGCTCAACCGACAAAGAATAAGGCCAAGCAAGCTACAACTTGAAAACTCGATGATTACCCCTCACGGTAAAGAGATGGTCTACTTGCCAAGGTAAATCATACTTCACCCTATGGGAGCCTGTCCCATTTTGGAGAAGTAACCCCCTTATGGGAATCCGTCCTATTTTTGAAAGGATTTTATGAGAAACATCGCCTTACGAGAGCCTATCCCAATTCGGGAAGGATTTCATGAAAAACTCTGTCTTATGGGAACCTGTCCCATTTCGGGAAGAATTTTGAGAGAAAGTGCACTAAATTGATCCACTATAAAACAAGGGTAAAGTATACTCCTATGTTGTCACATAATTTGAGAAAAGAGAGAAAACCGTCCATCCATCATTGCTAAGACTAATCCCACAGAATAATTGAAATAATCATATCTTTATCAACTGTAATGAACATAGAATCATAACACTAGTAGCTCAAAAACATCTTTGACCTCTAATGGTGAGCCTAACTTTAAAATATAAGAATAGATCATCATCAAACATTACCCTTGCATCAACATAAAAAGGCTCACAATAGGTAAAATTTTTGAAAAAGGGCTTAATCCATCATTAACAACATCATAGACATTTTCATGAATTCAATACATCTTTGAAAGACCAAATCCATAATAAAGTTAGTTGACTCATAAATCATATAATAGATTATCAATAAATTTAAGAATCCTCGAAAAGAAATTTTATCAAAAACTTGTTAGGTGTGCAATGCTAGTTAAAAGTCATGCAATTCAAGAGTGAAATGATATGAGGAAACTCAATGTAAATCAGCCCACCAATAAATAGTAAAACTCTCACCTAGAATACCTTAAAATAAATCATTAAATCTCATAATAGAGCATAATTTCATAGCTCAAAACATAAATAGTTTCAATAGACAAAACCAACTCATAGTATAAGCTTGAGATAGAAAGACATGCATAATTATTCAACATTTCCTAAAACCCCAACATATTTCATTCTTAGAATCCATAATAGAGACATGCATTGTTAATACAACTTGAAAAACATGCAATTTTCATAAAATAGAAAGATTGTGCACCATGGGTAAAATGACCCAATGGATAAAAGCCACATACCTTAAACTTTGATTTTCTTCATGTTGACTTGAAGGAGACTTGAATCTTGAATAGAGTTCTTGAGATTCGAAATTAAGCTTGAGATACTTGAATTTAGATGAAATATTTGGTTAAGTGTTAGAGAGGATTTCGAGAGGGTCTTGAGTGATATAGAGTTGAAAAATGGCTAAGTATAGGTGTTTTTACACATAAGTGGGAATGGGGCCAAGACCCCAATATTTTGGCCCAAAATTGGAAAAAATAAGGAAGTCACAACACTATTCCGCGACAGATCTGCGTCGAAGAGCCATTGCGGACATCCACTGGAATCGAAAATTTTTGAAAAATTATTTTTTTGCTAAGGGTCATCTAAAATCTAGGTTATATCCATGTCCTACTCAATTTTGCCCCCTTATCAAGAATATGAAGTCAGATTTTCACTATCACGTATGGATTTTGAGATATATGAAAATTACGATTATGAGTATTGTTGAGATACATTTTTTGGGTGTTTCAATATCTCCCCCTTGGGAACATTCATCCCCAAATGTCAAAGAAACATACATAAGAGAAGTAAAAATAATGATTTCAGCCCGACATGAATGCAACACTTACACTCGAACATCATTTTTAAAAATGTCAACATAAATATCAAAATCATCATGAACTTGTTACCATAAATATGAATGCATGCAACATGATATGGGGGCCAAAACATAATAATTAAAATCATGGATAGGGCTTAATTTGCTATCTTAGGATTGAATGGAATGAAAGAGGTACAAATATTGCTTTTTCATGTCTTCTCCAGCTCCCCAAGGGATGCTTTCGACTTTGTTGGTTCCTCCAAAGAACATTGACAGAAACTACATCTTTATTTCTCGACCTATTCACTTGCCTATCAAAAATCTCCACCAAAACCTCCTCATAGGTCAAATTATCTTCTACAACACCTACAACATCTAAAGGCACAATAGCACTTGGGTCACCCATACACTTCCTCAACATAAACACATGGAAGACCAGATGAATCATATCATGTCAATGACAACTCCAACTCGTAGGATACTTTACCAATCCTCCTAAACACCCTATAAGGACCCATAAACCTTAGGCCTAATTTACCTTTCTTACTGAACCATACCATAACCTTCACTGTGGAGACCTTCAAATAAACCCAATCACTGACCTTAAACTCATGATCTCTCCTTCACACATCAGAATATGACTTTTGTCCACTTGGAGTCATCTTGAACCTTTCTATTATCAACCTCACCTTCTTCAAAGCCTCCATAACCAAATTCGGTATAATCAAAGCCATCTCACCAACCTCACCAAGGTACCTTCCATGCTTTTTATCCATTCTCATAGAATCGGGAAGAACATAGTAGGATGAATCATTAGCCTCTGTCGAAATCAACTCCCTCAAGTCACCAACATTAGGCACACATAATTTTCCTTGGTACCTATGGTACCATCTCACCCGTTGGGAGAAAACCTCCACTCTTCCATCCTTCACCAAGGTCCTCAACTTTAGCAAGGTGGGATCAAGGTCTTGTTTTACCTTTACCTTCTCAATCAAGGAAGATTTAGAACCATCAACAACCACAACACCCTTATTATCAACTTCATTCAACCTAACCCCCAATCTAGCCGGCTGATGAACCTCTCGATCCACCTCCTTTCCACCATCAACAACATAAGCTAGACTAAAAATAGAAACCCTACTTAGAGTATTGGCCACAACATTAGCTTTGCCGAGGTGATAATGCACACTCATACCATAATCTTTATGGAGTTCTAACCACCTTATTTGTCTCAAAACACACCCCAAACCAATCCTCGAGGCATCACAATATACAACAAACCCTTCCAACCCTTCTAGTAGAGACAAGATAAGAGTAGAGACAAGCTTATCTTGCAAAATTTGGAAACTATTCTCGTACTCATTAGTCCACTCAAATTTTGCCTTCGTTAGTGTTAGTTTAGTCATAGGAAAAGCAATAGAAGAGAAACCATTTACAAACCTCTGGTAATAACCCGCCAAACCCAAGAAACTTCTAATGTTCAATGGAGTCAAAGGTTTAGGCCAATCCCTAATCACCTCAATCTTCTTAGGATCCATTGTAATACCATCACTTGACACCATATATCCCACAAAGGCAACCTCTTTCAACCAAACTCACATTTTTCATATTTAGCATATAACCTCTCCTCCCTCAAGATTTGTAACATCACTCCCAAATGACTCATACGATCTTCTTCATTTTGGAAATAAATCAGTATAACATCCACAACTACCACATATATCAAGGTAGGGTTTAAAGACCCTATTCAAGAGACATAGCCAGGGCATTGGTCAAGCAAAAGACATTGCCACAAATTCAAAATATCAGGGAGGACATCAAGAAAGTCATTAACCATCAAAACCAACTCAATAGGAAGGACTTTGTACTCAACATCCCTAATCCTCACAAGATGATATAGACAATCCTTAGAAATCAACTTTTGGGCTTTAATACAAGAAATGAATCTACCCTTAACTACCACATCACGACTTTCCCGCTTAAGGACAAGTTCATTAGGGAATTTGAATTTAACCCTATGGGCTACAATCAATAGAAGTATAATATACATGTAATAAATCCATACCAAGAATGACATCAAAATCGACCATATCTAATTCAACAAAATCACAAGGCAAGATTTTACGCAAAATGAACTTGGAAAAATTCATTTAGCAACAATGAACTCACCAATGGGGGTATACACATCATTAGGTTCACAAAGCAACTTAGGACTAACATGAAGCTTTTTGGAAATAAAAAGAGTAATAAAAGGAGTGGCGCCCGAGCCTATCAATACATATACATCAAAACCAAAAACCTCTAACATACTTGTGAAGCATTATGCCATGTCTAGTGACCTCTAGAGGGGTATAGTTATGCACGTCGATGATCATCCTCAAAGTCCTTAGTAGCCCGTGGACAATGTCCAAAATTCTAATCCTTTGCACCACACTCAAAATATGTACTCGAATCGGCCAAACAATCTCCCGAATAGTGCTTTTGATACTTGTGGCATAGAAGAGAAGCTTGAACACCAACACTCTTACCCTTGTTTTGAGCATATGGACAATCAACAAACTTGTGGCCCATGTTACCACACCCATAACATGCACCTGTGTTCCTCAAACATGTGCTATTATGATTTCTCCCACATTTTGGGAACCTAGGGCGAGTCCTGCTACCATTGACATTGGGCTTAGCATATAGGAGCCTCCTTTCAACTTGCGCCTTTCTTCTCCCTTCCTTTGAGGCCACTGGGCAACTCCTCATCTTATGCCCAACACTTCCATACTTGAACAAATCCACAATACCTGCCAAACACTTCCCTTGATATTTTCTACCACACCCTTGACAAGTGGTAATATAGGTCCTTTTCTTTGGGCACTTGGGCAATCGTAGTCTAGTAGAAGATGAATCACCCTCAACTTGGGCCCTTTTGGCCTTTTTCTCCCCACTTTTATCACTTATGCTTTCGGGGTGCCCACCGATTGGTTGAGTTGGGTGGTAACAGCTTTGCCAATACCCATAGAGCATTGCAAACCTCCGTATTGGAAATGTCACTATTCTGAGTAACTTGAGACATGTTTTGAAATACAACGGTTAAGAATCTGGAATAAGTCTTAGGGAGACTTAACTCTATCGCATGACATATACACGAAGAAGTGAAACATTTTCTAAAATGCCTCATAGCCTTTTACTCATAATCGTGGCGCATTTTACAATAATAAATAAGACTCTAAACTATATGATGTGTTGGATTCTGAGGACCATTCACATCCTAGCGCTCTGATACCAAGTTTGTTATGACCTAAGCCTAGGTCCTAGACAAGACAAGGTGAATAGGAACCCGATGGGACCCAAACAAGCCTCTTAGCATATCAATCACATATCCTTGGTGGCAAAATCAAAGTAAACAATAATAGATAATACAAAAATATAAGCAAGACTAAGGGATGTCTTTGATGTCATAAAAAAACATAAAAAGTCAAGCTTATATCATAAATACATCATAAGATTCCAATAACACCTCTAAACATAGAATAGAGTGTGGGTAAAGACACTTTTCGGGCTAATCCTCATAACATCAAATGATCAACATAAACAAGTCCAAGGAGTAGCAAGAGAAAGTAGATAGTTTCCTCAAACTTGAGCACTCACCCAAACTTATCTTCATAGAATCTCACTAGCCCTGTAGAGGATGATATAGAGGAGCTTCGATCCCTTCATGGTGATATCATGTAGGCATAAAATATGTTTTAGTACATTTGATTGTACTAAGTATGTATGATACAATAGAACAAGACATAAATAAGTATAGTCAAAATGCAAAATCATAGTCAATAGATAGCATAATCTCAATCTGGCATGCATGATCAATGTTTGAAGTAAAACATGCTTATAAATCATCCAACTTGCATAGAACATAATACATATGTTGGAAGAGACCTTAACTGACAAAGAATAAGACCAAGTGAGCAACAACTTGGAATCCCAATGATTACCTCTCACTAGTAAAGAGGTGGTCTACTTGCCAAGGTAAACCATACTTCACCTTATAGGATCGCATCCTATTTTGGAAAAGTAAGCCCCTTACGAGAAGCTATCCCATTTCATAAAGGATTTTATGACAAATTTCGCCTTATGGGAGCTTGTCCCATTTTCGAAAGCATTTCATAAAAAACTCTGCCTTACGATAACCTATCTCATTTCGGGAAGAATTTATAGAAAAAGTGCACTAAATTGATTCACTAGTAAAGCGAGGCTAAAGTATAATCCTATGTCGGCACATAGTTTGAGGAAAGAGAGAAAACCCTCCATCCATCGGTGCTAAGCCTAATCCCTTAGAATAACTAAAATAATCATATCTTTAGTAACTTGTAATGAACATAGAATCACAATAAGAGTATCTCTAAAACATCTTTGACCTATAATGGTGAGCCTAAATTTAAACATAAGAATATATCATCATCAAATATTACACTTGCATTAACATCAGAAGGCTCAAGAGGTAAAATCATTAAAAAAAGGCTTAATATTTCATTTACAACGTCATAGACATTTTCATGAATTCAATATATCTTTGAAAGCCAAAAAATTCATAAAGTCCCTTGACTCATAAATCATGCAATAGATTACCAATAACTTTAAGAATCCTTGAAAAGAAATTTTATCAAATACTTGGTGGGTCTGCAATGCTAGTTAAAAAACATGCAATTCAAGAGTGAAATAATATAAGAAAACTCAATGTAAATAAATCCACCAACACATTGTAAAACCCTCATGTAAAATACCTTAAAGTCCATTATCAAATCTCATACTAGCTCATAGTTTCATAGCTCAAAACATACATAGTCTCAATAGACAAAACCAACTCATAGTATAAGCTTAAGCTAGATAGACATGCATATTTAATCAACATTTAATAAAACCATAACATATTTCATGCTTATAATCTATAATAGGAGATACTCTATGCTAATACAACTTGGAAACTTGTAATTTTCATAAAATAGGAAGATTGGGAACCATAGGCGAAAGGCCCCAATAGATGAAAATCACATACCTCAAACTTGGGTTTTCTTGATGTAGACTTGAATCTTGAATAGTGTTCTTGAGATCTGAAATTAAGCTTGAGAAACTCAAATTTGGATGAAACATTTGGTTAAGTGATAGAGAGGTTTTTGAGAGTATCTTGAGTAATATAGAGTTGAAAAAAGGCTAAGTATAGGTATTTTTATGTATAAATGGACATGGGGCTAAGACCCCAATGTTTTGGGCTGAAACTAGAAAAAATAAGGATGTCACAGCACTACTCCATGACAGGTTCGCGTCGTGGAGCCATTGCGACAGCCCTGGAATTGAAAGTTTTTGAAAAATCAATTTTTTGCTAGCGGTCCTCTAAAATCTTGGTTATACCTATTTCAAACTCAATTTTTCTCTCTGATCAAGAATATGAAGTCGAAGTTTTTCTATCATGCACAAATTTTGAGATCTATGAAAATGACATGTCATGAGCTAAGCCTAGGGCCTAGACGTGATACGGCTAATTGGGAACCCCAAGGGACCCCAAACAAGCCTCTTAGCATATCATTTAACATCTTTTGTCGTAGAAGTAAGTCAACACCATCAAGAGGAAGTAATGTAAGGGTAAAGGGGCTAAGGGAGTTTTTTTAGCTTAAAAACATACAAGAGTCAAGAGAGTCAAAGCTCAAAGCATCAATACATAACTTGTCCAACAACACCTCTAAGCTTGGATTCGAGCAGGGGACAAGACAATCTTCTAAACTCACCTTTTAGTACTAAACTGCAAGACAATGAGATAACAAAATTAAACGAGCAAAGCTAGTGTCCCCGAAATTAAGGACTCGCCAATAGCTTATCTTTAAGACAACTAACTAGCCATGTGGAGGAGGAAGATGATCAAGTGGAGCTCCAGTTCATACATAGTGACACCATGTAGGCAGAGAGTATACATTAGTAAATTTAAGTGTACTAAGTATGTTAGATGCAGTGCAACAAGAGATAAGCGACATAATCGAAATGCTTAATTAGGAAATGAATGAGCATAATAGCAATATGCATCCATGAATGATGCTATAAATAAAACATGCTTATGTAGAACATAATACATATATAGGAAGAGACCACTTTTGTAGACCAAGCAAACTAGTATTTGGAATCCAAGGTGTGACCACCCCTTGGGAAGTGATTGAGAAATTTACCCCTCAATTGGTAGACGGGCATACCACCCCCATAGTAAAGGACAAGGTATATACCCCTAAACATGGTAGATGAGTACGACCACCCCCCATTAAAGTGATTGAAGAATATACCCCCCAATTGGTAGATGGGCACTGCACCCTCTATCATAGTGGTTAAGGCATAATACCTTCTCAACAAGGTGTAGTCAACTTACAACACTATAGATACTTTTCATGAGATCAACACATATATACTTTCCTTTTGTCATGATAAAGTCACTTAAATCATATGCCATGCATTAGACCTACAATGTCTCAAGATTCCACAATTGGACATTTTAACAAACACTTGGCATGTGTGTAATGCTAGTACAAAATTATGCAATTCAAGAGTAAAACCATGTGAGAAAAATCAATGTAAAATCACCTATAAACACTTGGTAATACCCTGATACAAGATGCATCAAAACAATTCATCAAATTATAGAATGAATGATAGATTCATAGCTCAAAATATACTTAAACAGTCACATGATATAAAACTCTAACATAGCTTATAATCAACTTTGATTGTATGAGATACCCATAGATAATCTAAATTGAGATCATACAATTTAGGTCAAAAGGAATATTAGGCACCATGGGAGAAACAAACCAATGGTTGAAACCCACATAGCTCAATTTTGGAGATTTTCTTGATGAAGATTTGATTGAGAATTTGAAGCTTGAATGAAATTGTTGAGATTTGGAATGAGATTGGGACACTTGAATTTGAGTGAAATATTTGTCTAAGTGTTAGAGAGGGTTTTGGGGAATGTATTCTATGATACGGAGTTCAAATATGACTAAGTATAGGTGGTTTTGCACATAAGAAGGCTAAGGCCCAAGACCCAAAGGCCTTGGACCAAAAAAATAAAACTGGCACAAAATAACACATCTCCGCGATTGCTCCGTGTTGCTGAGCAAATGCATTCCCCTACTAGAGTTGAAATTTTTGTGAAATTTATTTTTTGCTATGAATCCTCTAAAATTTAGGTTATACCTATTTCCCACTTAATTGTTCCCCCTAAACAAGAATAAGAAGTTGAATTTTAGATATCACGCATGAATTTGACATATATGAAAATTATAATAATGTGCACTTCTAAGGCACATTTTCAGACACTTTTTGGGGTCGTTTCAATATCTTTCCCTTGAGAACATTCGTCACCTAATGTCAAAGAAATATATGTAAGAGAAATAATCAAGATAATTTCAGCCCAAAACATGAATGCAATAAATACAATAAAACACCCTTTTCAAAAATCCCAACATAAGTGTCAAAATCGACATGCACTTGTCAACACAACTATGAATGCATGCAAATAAAATAAGTGTTAAAAATTAAGACTTCACATCACATACAGGACTTAAATTAGTACTTATACTTGATTAGAATGGAAGAGATAGGGATATCACCTTTGCATGTCTTCCTCGACTTCCTATGTAGCACTCTCACCTTGTTTATTTCTCTAAAGAACCTTGCCTGAGGCAACATCCTTGTTCCTCAACCTCTTTACTTGCCTATTAAAAATTTCAACCAGAACCTCTTCATAAGTCAAATTATCTTCAATAACACCTACAATATCTAAAGGTACAATAGCATTTGGGTCACCCACACACTTCCTCAGCATAGATATATGGAATACTTGATGAACGATATCCATTCCACTATTCAATTCCAACTCATAAGCCACCTTAACAATCCTTCTTAACAACCTATAAGGACCCACAAATCTTGGACTTAATTTACCCTTTTGGTCACAACCCAAGTCTAGGGCCTTGACGTGACACGAAGAATGACGACCTAAAGAAACCTCAAACAAGCCTCTTAGAATATCATTTACACATCCTTTGTCGCGGAAGCAATTAAACAATAATAACATAATAGAAATAATGATAAATGGATTAAGGGAAGTCTTTCATAGAATAAATCATTAAAGGAGTCAAAGCTCAAAGCATAAATATATAACTTGTCTAACAATACCTCTAAACGTACAATTTGAGCGATGGACAAGACAAGTTTCCAAGCTCACCCTCATAGTCAACTCATACAATAAAAGAAAAGGAGTCTTTGCATAACATGGGATCAAAAGTTATTGTGCTTGGAGTTAAGGACTCACCAAACTTTGCTTCTAAATATAGTACTATCCATGTGGAGGAGGAGGCTGATCAAGTCGAGCTTTGGTTCCAACATTGTAACATCATATAGGAGTAGAGTATGTGTTATTACAATTGAATGTGCTAAGTATGTAGGATGCAACGCCACAAGAAATAAGCAACATAGTTAAAATGCATATTTAGGCAATGATGAGAATATAAAAATATGGCATGCATGAATGATGCTTAAAGTAAACATGCTTATATAGAATATGTTATAGGTATAACTACCCCAAGAAGTGCCTGAAAATGTGCTTCAAAAGTGCCCAAAATCATCATTTTCATATATCTAAAAAGTCATTCGTTATTTTGAAAATATTACTTCATATTCTTATTGAGGGATTCAAATTGAGTGGTAAATGGGTCTATCCCGAATTTTAAAGCAACCGTATCAAAATTCAAAAATTGCAATAAACACTATTTAGGAGGTTCAACTTTGAAAGGCCATATCTCTTAGTACACAAAGAATTGAGTGGCTCAGAATGTACCAACTTAAAGACTATTGAATTGGCTTTCCAACGCACTTCATTTCACCTTATTCAAAGGTTGAATGAAGGATTTATGGCCATCTTTATAAAACTTATTCATGCAAAAAATGCAGATTCCAGTGGCTATCCTCGTCACCTCTGCGAGATGGACTAGTGTTATTTGGCCCTATTTTTTAATCTCGATCCAAGACATTCAAGTATTTGTCCCAAAGATTCACATACGTGTTTTAACTTGTACTTAGCCTTATTTCGCCTTCATATCACCCTCAATTTTCTCGAATATCCTCTCAAGCACCTAGACTCATATTTCATGCTAAATTCAAGTCTCAAACTCAACATCAGTCTTTAGAATTTCATCAAGGATTTCATTCAAGGTTCAAGTCTCCATTTCCAATCTTCTTTAAGGGCTCTCCAAAGTCTAGGTATATGGTGTTGAACCATTGGATCCTTTCACCAACGGTGCCTAAGCTTCCTTTTTACTAATATTGGATGATTTAAAGTTGGTTTTACATGTGGGTCTTGAATATTGAGAAATTTACTACACAATGATTTTAATTCATGAAAGTATGGTTGTTTTAGCATGTTTTGAGCTCTAAATCATGGATCTAATGTTGGATTTAATGAGGGTTTTTGATATGAATGTGTTGGGGGTATTGCAAGGTGTTCATTGGTGGTTTTACTAAAGATTTTCTTGCATAATTTCATCTCTAAATTGCAATGTCTTTTATCCCCATTACACACCCCTAAGTATTTGAGAAAATGTCCAACTAGGGTACTTAAGGAATTGAAGGTCCAATGTATGTCTTATGAGTTGAACAATGTTATAATGATTATCTGATGATGAAATGATGATGGAATGATGATGAAACAATAGTATGCATATGATGTATAATGATGAGAGAGAGTGAAGGTACATGATAACTTTATGATGATGAGAGTATGGTATTCATGAGTTGATTTCACGGAAGGTAGATATAGTGATGAAATTAACCAAGGTGAGGGGCTGGTACCTCATTAAACAAAAGTGAGGGATTGGTACTTGATTAACCAAAGTGAGGGATTGGTACCTCATTAACCAAAGTGAGGGGTTGGTACCCTTTTTATTAACCAAAGTGAGGAGTTGGTACCTCGTTAACCAAAGTGAGGGGTTGGTACCTCATTAAGCCAAAGTGAGAGGTTAGTATCTCATTAACACAAGTGAGGATTGGTACCTCACACAAATATATGATGGTCTATTCTTACACATATGATACGTCCTATGCAAGCATGAGTTACCTAAGCATGTTTTACTTATGCATTTAACATACATGTTATTTTGCAATACTATGCCTATTGTCTATTGTATGCATTCTGGTTATGAAGCCAATCTATTATTGTATTGCATCCCACATACTTAGTACATTTTGACGTGCTCATACATACTCTATGCCTACATGATATCACCATGTTAGAACCGAAGCTCCGCTTGAGCATCTCCACTCACGTGGCTAGTACGGTTTCACTCAATCTTGTTGGTAAGTCCTCCAATCTGGGAACATTCGTATATGTTTCTTATGTTATGAATTGATTTTTTCTTTCTTATTTCTATTTTTACTATGAGGTTAAGCCCGGTTTCTTCGTCTTGGCCCCCGCTAAGTATCTACATTTAGAGGTATTATTGGGAACATCATGTATTATATTTGAGCTTTGATTCATCTATGATATTCAAGTATTAAACTCTCTCTCCCTTAGTCTCATTTACCCTTGTTCATGTTTCTTATGATGTTTTATATTACTTTTATGACCAAGGATGTGCAATGATATGCTATGAGGCTTGTTTGGGGGTCCTTCGAATTCTCCATTTGCAAGTCACATCGAGGCCCTAGACTTAGGTTGTGACAATAGGTGTAGCGAGAGACCACCATTATAGAATTCAAGTCCTACAACCCCCTTGGAGAGGTGATCGAGGTATCAACCCTTTAATTGGTTGATGGTAGTCACACTCTTCCATCTATAGTGATTGAGGTATCAACCTCTCAAATGGTAGATGGTAGTCACACCCTGCCATCCATGGTGATTAAGGTATAGCACCACCTTAACAAGATGTAGTCACTTGGAACACTATAGACACTATATGAAATCAACAAATATATACATTACTTTCATTATCTTAAGTCTCTTGACTCATAGGCCATGCAATAGATCATCAATAACTTAAGAACCCTAAATTGGACATTTTGTCAAACACTTGGCTGGTACTTAATGCTAGTTCAAAATTATGCAATTAAAGAGTAAAATCATGTAAGGAAACTTAATGTAAATCAACACACCAACACTTGATAAAAACCTCATGCAAGATATATCAAACTCCTTCAGCAAGTCTCATCATAAAACATAGATCGCAGCTCAAAACATACATAAACAGTCCACATTTCATGAAAACCCCAACATAGTTTATAATCAACATCATAGTAGGAATACCCATAAGTAAATCAACTTGAAAACATGTAATTTGTATAAAAAGTAAGGTTGGGCACCATGATTGAAAGGACCCAATGGTTGAAACCCATATACCTCAACATTGGATAATCCTTTGGTGAAGATTGGAATAAGAACTTGAAGCTTGAGTGAATTGCTTAAGATCCGGAATGAGTTCTGAACACTTGAATTTGAGAGAAATATTTGTTTAAGTGTTAAAGAGGGTTTTGGGGAATATCTTGTATAATATACAGTTGAAAAATGAGTAAGTACAGGCATTTTTTATACATAGGATGGTTTAGTCCAAAGACCCAAAGGCCTTGGACCAAACAAGAAATAATTGACAACTTTTGACACTGGTCTGTACCATGGCCACTTCACGTTAGGGGTGCGGATTATCTTTGGAATTCATTATTTTTAGAAAATCAAATTTTGATACGATTGCTCTATAATCGGTGTTAGACCTATTTTTCACTCAATTTTGCTCCTTAATTACGAATAAGAAGTTGGATTTTTATATTATGCACGAAATATGAGATATATGAAAATTATGATATGGGCATTTCTGAGGCACATTTTTGGGCACTGTTTGGAGTGCTTCAATATCTACTCATTGGAACTATTCATCTCCGAATGTCAAAGAAATATATATGTAAAAAATAATCTAGATGAGTTCATCCCAACAGATGAATGCAACAATGCAAATAAACAGTGTTTCAAAGTCCAAACATAAGTGTAAAAATCACAATGAACTTGTTAACATAAACATGAATACATGCAATGACATAGGGCTGAAACAACAGTCTTAAAATCACCTAAGAGACTTGAATTAGTACCTTAGGCTTGACTATCATGGAAGAGATAGAGATCACTTTTGATGTTTGCCTCGGCTTCCCATGTAGCACTTTCAAATTGTTGCTTCCTCAATCTCTTCCCTTGTCTAATTTCTACTGGAACCTCTTCATAAGTCAAATTGTCTTCAATAACACCCATAACATCAAGGGGCACAATGTCACTTGGGTCACCCACATATTTTCTCAACATTGACAGATGAAAGACCAGATGAACCATATTCATATCACTGGGCAACTCCAACTCATAGGCCACTCTACCAATCCTTCTTAGAACTCTATAAGGACAAACAAATCCTAGACTCAATTTACCCTTCTTACCAAAAGGCACCACACTCTTCATGGATGAGACTTTCAAATAGACCCAATCACAAACCTTAAATTCAAGATACCTTCTCCTCACATTGGCATAGGACTTTTGATGACTTTGGGTTGTTTTCAATATTTCTCTTATCAACCTTACCTTGTCCATGGCCTCTATAACCAGATCTAGACCCAACATAGCCATCTCCCCTACCTCCAACCATATAATCTGGGACCTGTAACTTTTACCATACAGAGCCTCAAAAGGAGTCATACCAATTCTAGAATGATAGCTATTGTTATAAGCAAACTCAATGAGTGGAAGATGATCATCCCAACTACCCTTAAACACCAATATACAAGATCAAAGCATATCCTCAAGAGCTTGTATGGTTCTTTCAGCTTGGCTATGTGGCCTTGGATGCTCGATTTTAAATTATTGGCAATTATTGCATCCAGATATAAACTTAGAAATATCTATCTTCGTAACACCCCAAAACACTTAGCTCAAATCTCTATACATTTTTTTACAATCGACGTGAATGGATAAGGAAGAACTATAAGAATCAACAAGAATCTTCTCCTTCAAGTCATCAACATTAGGAACACACCACCTACCTTGGTACCTAAGTGCATTATCTTCCCTTTGGGAGAAAACCTCCATCTTACCATCTCTCACCAAGGCCTTCAACTCTAATAACGTGGGGTTAAGATCTTGTTTTGCCTTAATCTCCTCAATGAATAAAGATTTGGAATCATCAACCACCACAATACCACCATTGCCAACCTCCTCCAACCTAACTCCCAACCTAGCCAACCGGTGAACCTCTCTATCTACCTCCTTGCAACTATCATGAACATGAGCTACACTACCCACAGACACCTTGCTCAAAGCATTAGCAATAACATTAGCCTTACCAGGGTGATAATGCACACTTATATCATAATCCTTAAGAAGCTCGAATCACCTTCGTTGTTCAAGTTGAGATCTTTTTGAGTGAACACATATTGGAGACTCTTATGATTGGTGAACACATCAATATGCACCCCATATAAGTAATGATGCCAAATTTTCAAAGAAAATACCCCTGCAGTCAACTCAAGATCATGGATAGGATAATTGTTTTCATGCACCTTAAGTTGTTGAGAAGCATAAGCTATCACCTTTCCATTTTGCATTAAAACACAACCTAATCCAATCTGTGAGGCATCACAATACACAACAAATCCTTCTAACCCTTCTAGTAGAGACATGATAGGAGCGGAGAAAAGCTTATCTTTCAAAGTTTGAAAACTCTTTTCACACTCATTGGTACACATAAATTTAGCCTTTTTTGAGTAAAATTAGTCATAGGATAATTAATCCAAGATAACCCACTAACAGACCTCCAGTAATAACCCGCTAAGCCTAAGAAATTTCTGACTTCCGATGGAGTAAAAGGTCTAGGCCAATTTCTAATCATTTTTGTCTATTTTGATACTCCTTAATACTATCCCCCAACACCACATGACCTAAAAAGACAACATCTTGTAACCAAAACTCACACTTTTGATGCTTAGCATACATGACCTAGAAAGACAACCTCTTACAACTAAAACTCACACTTTTGATGCTTAGCATATAACATCTCTTCTATCGATTTTTGTAGTACCACCTTCAAATAACTCACATACTCCTCCTCATTATGGGAATAAATCAAAATATCATCAATAAATACCACCACAAACAAATCAAGGTTGGGCTTGAAAAACCTATTCATAAGATTCATGAAGATAGTCAGTACATTGGTCAACCTAAAAGAGATAACCACAAATTATAGTTCCCATACCTATTTCTAAAGGCCGTCTTGGGAATGTCACATTCCCTTATTTTCACTTAGTCATACCTGAACCAAAGATTAATATTAGAGAAGTGACTAACCCCTTGAAGTTGGTCAAAAATATCATCAATCAATGGTAAATATTACTTATTCTTAACGGTGACTCTATTAAATTGCCAGTAATCAATGCACATTCTAAGAGAACCAAATCTATAGGGAGAACTTTGGACTCAACATCCGTAACCCTCAGATGATGATAGAGACACCACTTAGAAATCAACTTTTGGGCTTTTAATGGAAGAAATGAATCTACCCTTGACCACCAAATCATGACTCTCACACTCAAGAATGGGTTCATTAGGGAATTAGAATTTGATCGTACGGGTTCTATAATCAGTAGAGGCATAATATGTATGCAATCAATCCATATCAAGAATGACATCAAATCAACCATATCCAACTCAACAAAATCACAACGCAATATTCTATGCAAAAAGAAAATGGGACAATTCCTATAGACCCTTATAGAAACAATGGATGCATCAACCGGAGTAGATGCTTCATATGGCTTAGACGACAATTTAGGTTCAACATAAAACTTTTTGGCAACAAAAGGAGTAACAAAAGAAAGAGTGGCACCTGGGTCTTTCAATGCATACACATCAAAATCAAAGACTTTTAACATACCGGAGATGAAATCATACACCTTATCTATTCCTTGCCTCCCTTGAAGAGCATAGAACCAATTGTGCCTTGGGGCATTACCTTGTTGACCTTCCCTTCCCAAAGGGACCACATTTGCACCTTGGACTTGTGAATGACCATCTCTATCATTATTTTGATTATACGGACAATTAATCTTCTTGTGACCCACTTCTCCAAAACTATAGCATGCATTAGTATCCCTCAAACATTGGCGATTATGGTTTTTACCATATCTTGGGCACATAGCATTAGGCATCACATCACCAACTCTTGCGGCCTTGGGTTATTATTAGCATACCTTCTATTAGGAGTATTTAAAGACCCTTGGCCTTGATGAAACTGATCACTCTTGGGACCTTGGGACCTTCATTCAAAATGGGCCCTCTGGGCCTCACAACCCCTTCTCTTTCTCAAATTCCCCCCCTCCCCCAATTATCCCACATTAGTCATGAGGCTGAAAAAGTCCATATCACCACATAAAAATATAGCATGACATTCTTCATTTACCAAGTCGGACACATCGATCACAAACTTGTTCATTCTAGACCTTGGCTCGGCCACCATTTGTAGAGCATATTTAGAGAGTTTGTTTAACTTGAGGGCCTACTCCTTCACACTCATAGATCCTTGCTTTAAATTCATTGACTCCATTATTTTGGCCTCCCTTACATCAAGAAGGAAGAACTGGTTGAGAAATGCCACCTTAAACTCCTCTTAAAGGATCACATTGTTGTTCCCTTTCTCCTTCTTCCATTTTGTAAGTCATATTTAAGCCACCCTTTTGAGTTGGTAGGCCTCCCACTCTGCTTTCTCCTCCAATCTAACACCCATGATAGACAACACTTTGTACACCTCATCAACAAATTTTGGTGGGTCCTCAACCACCTTAGACCCATGAAGCTCCGATGGGTTCATCCACATGAAAAATCCCTTACCCTAGATAGCGAAACAGGAGCATGAGGATCTTGGGCCCCTTGGTTGATTTGATTAGTCATAGCTTGAGCTAGCATGGCAATAGCATCCCAGAACTCTTCATGAGCCATTTCTTATTTGGGTGTGCAAGCTCTTCTTCCTCTTATGATATGCATAATCTAGCATAGCAAAGGACATTCGTTAGGGGAAAACCTTACCTTAACTTCTATAGAACAACATAGAGTAAGAATAAGGGAAATATTTCCTACAATGCATCATAGCCTCTTACTCATAACTGTGGTGTACTTCACAACCATAAATAAGACTCATGCAATTTATAAATAAAAAACATGCAAGAAAACCTATAGTAAAACCATAACTCAACTCCTTGTAAAATCCCTCATCAAATCTAACATTAGATCGAAGATTTAGAACTCAAAACATGCTAAAACAACCATACTTTAATGAACATAAAATAATTGTGCAATAAATTTCTCAATATACAGGACCCATATATAAAATCAACTTTAAATCATGCTACGTTAAGTAAAAGAGGTTTTAAGCACCATAGGTGAAAGGACCCAATATTTCAAAACCACATACCTAGCTTTGGAAAACCCTTAAAAGAGATTGGAGTTAGAGACTTGAAGCTTGAATGAAATCCTTGAAAAAATCCTTAAGATTGGTCTTGAGTTTGGGACTTGAATTTAGGGTGAAATATAAGTCTAAATGTTTGAGTAAGTTTTAGAGAATGTTTAGGGTGATATGTAGGTGAAATAAAAGCTAAGTATATGTATTTTCAAGTGAGGGAACCCTTAGGCCCAAGACTTATAAGTTTTGGACCAAAATCACAAAAACAAGACCCAAATAACACTAGTTCGCGTCGCGGAGGAGATGTGGATTGCTCACTGGAAACTGAAATTCTTGCAAGAACGAGTTTTATGAAAATTGGCTCAAATCCTTCATCCAAACTCGGAAGTAGGTAAAATGAAGTTCATTGGACATTTAATTTAAAGGTACTTCATTTGGTAGGTCCTTGTCCACCCAATTCCTTGTATGCTAAGAGATATGCCCCTTCAAAGTTGACCCTCTTAAATAGCAAATTTTGTAATTTTTGGATTTTGATACGATTGCTCTAAAATTTGGATTTGACCCATTGCCCACTCAATTTGACCCCCTAAACAACAATCTTAAGTCAAATTTTGGAATAACAAATGAATTTGTAGATAGATTGAAAACAAGATTCCAGGCACTTTCGAGGCATGTTATTAGACACTATTTTTTTGTGTGGGTCATTTCAATATCTTCTCCTTGGAAACATTCATCCCTAGATGCAGAAGAGACATACAAGACAAGAGTAATCATGCACAAATCAGACCCAATATGAATGCAACATTACATTTAAAACATTGTTTCCAAAATCGCAACATAAATGTAAAATCATCGTAAACTTGCCAACTTAAACATGAATACATATGAATGGAATAGGGGCTGAAATGCAGGACTTGGAATCATAGAAAGGATTAAGCGTGTCATAATAAGCTTAATAGAGTAAAGGACATATGGATATCGCTTCTGTATGTCCGCACTAGCTCTCCGAGAAATACATATGAACAGACAACTCTTCCAAAGGGCCTTGACGAACACTACGTCATTATCAATCAATCAATTTCTCCACGCTTCCATCAAACACCTCCACCAGAACCTTCTTCTAAGCTAACTTATCCTCCACCTCTCCCACAACTTCAAAGAGTTCTATAGCACTAGGGTCACTAACATATCACCTCAACATAGAAGCATGAAGAACTGGACTAACCAAACTCCTTCTCCTAAGGCAAGCCCCTAACTTATGCAATCTTTCCAACTTTCCTCTACAATCTATAAGGACTCACAAATCTCTACTCAATTGCCAATCTTAAATACACCTAAACCACTTGGTACCATAACTGAAATGTCCCCCTTGGGAGACAACCTGCACTCTATCATTCTCTCACCCAAAACTTCCAACTTTAATAAGGTGAAAATCAAAGTCTTGCCTAAAGAACACTATACTACCATTCTCAACTTCCTTCAACCTAACTCCCTATCTAGCCGATCAATGGACTCTACTAGCTATATCTTTAGCACCATCATCAACATATTCTATGCTACTTAGAGCTACAACCGCAACACTAGCCATATCAAGGAGCAATGATGCACACTCATATCACAATCCTTAAAGAATTCTAACCATCTTCTTGTTATCTCCCATTCTCACCTATGATAGCTAGCAACAACTCCCTCATCATCCAAGACTTGAAACACTACCCCCAAGTAATTCACAAGCTCTAAACAAATCAATACCTTATCACTAGAGACCACCACAAACATATCAAGGTAGGATTTTAAGACCCTATTCAAGAAACCCAAAATCATCACCAGTGTATAAGCCAACCAAACAACTCCACGAATATTCAAAATGCTAACTCCTAGTCCGAAAAGGACACTTAGGGATATCACCTACCCTCATCCTCACCTAGGAACAAAACCCTAACCAAAGATCAATCTTAAAGAAATGACTAACCTATTGTAGTTGACTAAATAGATTGACCATACTTACCCATCATATTACAACCTTACGGGTTCTACACTCATTAGAAACATTCTATACATGTAGTCCAAACTATCCAAAAATCGCCAATGCAATAAGCTAAGTCGTCTCCTGTAAGAATACTTATGATATGCATGTACAGACTTTTAAAGTAGCAATAGTCATTTTTCCAAATCATTTTTCAAAATAATCTCTGTACATGAATGTATATGCTAGAACAATGAGGAAATGACATAGGTAATTAGACTCTATTGAGAAATCAACATTTATACTATGAAGTTGCAGAGAAAACATAATTAATTTCTTATTTAAATCCATAGTGTAATCTCTTGTGCAAAAATAAATATAAAGGAGAACATACAAACTTATAACTTCACAAACCCAAAGTAAATCCTCATATAATAGTTTAAATCACATTAAAATCATTAAATAAACACTACTAATGCATTAACAGAATCTCAGGAATCATAATGTTCGAATTCCAAATTAAAATAAGTCAAATCCATGTAGGTTTTCTTAAAAATAATTTTGGGTCTCCTTGATTACAAGGGATCAATGATCAACCCTCATACACATGAATCCTACTAGCACCCAACCTTCTTTCTTAAACTTGTAATAATACACTCAAATGGTCCACATGCACTACCTCATTAGGGAAAGAACCACATTATCATCACCGAAACCACCATAAACCTATTAGGGTAAGGACTAGAGATCTTACTTATGAGACATATAGGCATAATTGTTGTACTAGTCAAAGTAAAGGACACTACCCCAAAATTTAAAATATTGGAAAGGATATTCAAACCCTTATCGACCACCAGCAACAATTCCATAGACAAAAAAACTTAGGTTCAACACCTCCATTTCTCACAACATGACAAATGCAACCCCTTAGAGACCAATTGTACCTTAAGTCAAGAATGGATCTACCTCACTTGCTACCACTTTAACAACCTCCTACTCAAAGAGGGGTTCATTAGGGAATCGGGGCTAGCTCTATAGATTTTATCATCTATGAAGACACAACATGCATGCAACCATTCCATCCTTATAATGATATAAAAATCAACCATGCCAACTCCAACCAACCATAAAGCAAGACCTAATATAATACAAACCCAGATCAACACCTATAATCCTTCTAGCAACAATATACCCAACTAAGAGAAAGACACCAAAAATCCACACAACCACTAGGGCACACAAGTAGCCCCACCATCTACTAAAAGAACAGAGATGAAATCGTGAAAACTTAGATCCATCAAAATCAAAACCTTCTACCTACCTTCTTTTACTTTCCTCCTTGAAGCGTTATGATCAACTAAAAGAGCATAGGACATTTGTTATAGGGGAAAGCCCTATATCACTCCTAAAGGATGACATAGACCATAAAGAAGGGAAATATTTTCTAAAATGTCTCATTGCATCCTACTCATAGTTGTTGTGCACAATACTACCATGAATAAGACTCTAATTGATGTGATATGTTCGACTCCGAGGATCTAACAATCTAGTACTCTGATACCATCATTTTCAGGACCCAATTCTAGGTCCTAGACATGACTGACGAATGGGGAACTCGAAGAAACCTCAAATAAGCCTCACAGCATATCATTACACATCCTTGATCGCAGAAGCAATATAAAGCAACATAAGAAACATAAACAAGGGGACTTGAGACTAAGGGAAAGAGAGAGAGAGAAAGAGATTAATACTTAAATAGTTTAGATGAGTTAAAAGCTCAGACATAATACATAACTTGTCCAATATCACCTCTACAAATAAATACTTAGCGAGGGCCAAGATAAAGCAATCAAGCTTACACTCATGGTCATAAGTATACAATAAATGAAAGAGAGTCTTAATACATAACATTAGAGAATAGTCATTATCTTCAGAATAGAGCACTCACCAAGGCAAACTTGAACAATTTGCCTAGCAATGAGTAGGATCAATAGGAGCTTCGGTTCCTACATGGTAGCATCATGTAGGCATAGAACATGCATTAATAAGTTTGAATGTAGTAAGTATGTAGGATGTAATGCTAGCAAGAGATATGTAACAAAATTACAATTCATAAATGTAAGTAAAGAATAGGTATAACATCAATATGGCATGCACGTTCAATGCTTACGGTAAAACATGCTAGTAAATCATGATCAAGGGATATAAACTCAATATGATAAATATACTCAAACCATTTTGTACTAATCCTCATTAAATAGGCCAAATGACCCCCACTTACCTTACGTATAACCTTTTTGGAGAGTGTTATCAATACCCCTATCGTACGACATAGTCTTTTTGGAAAGTAGTATAAGACATCCCCATCTTTATGATATCATATTTTGGGTAGAAAATGTGATTCATTCTATCTTATGACATAATATTTTGAATATAATGTCCACACCTTATGATATGATCTTTTTGGTTGGAACATTTAGTCTTTTTACCTTGTCGCATGGCCTTCTTGGTGGGATGTTCATACCTTATGAAATAATCTTTTCAGTAGACATATTTAGCTATTATACCTTATGACATAACCTATTTGGTAGGGTTTCCATACCTTACAATATGATCTTTTTGGTAGGAATCATTAAACACTCTACCTTACAGCATGGCCTTTTTGGTAGGAATCATTAACCATTCTACCTTACGGCATAGCCTTTTTGATAGGAATCATAGAACTAGCTCATCAAACTATTACATTCAAATCATCAAGAAAGAACTCCTTATTTTCCTAAGAACCCAACAAACATAAGAACCTAATAACAACATGCAACACCATTTCTCCGTGAAAACAACTCATAAAGACATCCTTATCATCACCACAAGGTCATCATATACCTATAATTACTCTCCTCATTATACATCATATTCCTACAATTATCTCATCATCATTCCATCATTATTGCATCATCATATAATCATTATAACATAATTGAACTCATAAGACATGCGTTGGACCTTCAATTCCTCGAAAAGCCCAACTCGAACATTTTATCAAACACCTTGGGGGTATGTAATAGGGGTAAAAAAACCATGTAATTTAGAGATGAAAACATTCAATAAAATCTGTTATAAAACTATAAATCAACACCTAGCAACATCCCCAAGACATTTACATCAAAATCCCTCATCAAATCTACTATTAGATCCAAGATTTAGAGCTCAAAACATGCTAAAATAATAATACTTTAATGAACATAAATCACTGTGCAGTAGATTTCTCAATATACAAGACCCACATGTAAAATTAACTTTAAATTCTGCAATATTAAGTAAAAGAGGTTTTAGGCACCATGGTTAAAAGTACCTAATGGTTCAACACCACATATCTTAGCTTTGGAAAACCCTTAAAAGATATTGGAGATGGAGACTTGAAGATTGAATGAAATCCTTGTAGAAATCCTTAAGATTGATCTTTAGTTTGAGACTTGAATTTAGGGTGAAATATGAGTCTAAATGTTTGAGTGAGTTTTTGGGAATGTTTACGATGATATGATGGTGAAACAAGGCTAAGTATATGTATCTTCAAGTGTGGGAACCCTTAAGCCCAAGAGTTACAAGTCTTGAACCAAAATCACAAAACAAGACCTAAATAACCTACCATTGAAGTCTGCATGTATTGTCTATTTTCCTTCATTATGATTGTCATTTGGTAGTGGCCATACCAAACCCCACCTACTATCACTAGGCCGACCAAGGTAGTAATGAATAGGAAAAGGGAAGTAGATGACATGATTTGGTTGATGTATTCTCATCTAATCAACCAAACATGACCAAGGGGAGGTTAACTAGGACAATTGATAACGGTTAGTTAGCACGCCATGGTGGATGACCAAGAAACATGATGAAATTCGACCTTCACCTTCACAAAAAGGGAGGAAGAAGCTAAGTTACCTTGTACATGCAAATTTCCAATTATAGTTACTTACCTAGGGTAATCGAGTAAACGAACCATGGCGGACATAGTTCCCAAGTTATCCCTAAAATTGATTGTTTTCACGTATCATAGTTTAGTGTTTATTTTACTTTGTCTATGAATGACAACCCCTAGCCTATTTAGAGATTTTAGTTATTTATGCTTGAAATGTTTAGTAGTACATTCTTGTAGTCAAGCACTATATTCCCTGTGGATTCGACACTAACCTTCAACTAGGTTGATTGTTGACAGCGACCACTTTCTTATTGGAGTGTGAACATCATAAAAAATTATGGCGCTGTTTCTGGGGAATACGGCTAGGTTTTGACTTGAATTCACTATTGGTTATTTCTAATGTTAATTAGTAAACTCTCCTTTAGTTTACTTTTTTGTTTGTTTTTGTTAGTTGATTTTGAGTGTAGGTTGGCTGGCACGATTACTGAACAAAAATTCTACATTACAAACGTCTTATCCTAAACCTTGTAGAGGTGAACCATATTTTATGGGCAAGTGTCAGAAGACCCCTAAATTCACCTGCAGAAATTTTACTCAAACATTGAAGGAGGTCCTTAGGACAAAACAACCTGCTTGGGAGGCCATGGCTCTTTAGTTTTTTCCTATGACTCTCCAAAGTGAAGTTGCGGAATGGAGGTCAATCCTCCCACCTAGTGTTTGTGAAATTGTAAGTAGATACAAATAGTCTTCTTCATGAACTTCAATAAGGAGTCCAACAAGCAAAAGCTATAGAACAATATATGTAATTTCAAAAGAGTGTCAGGATAACCTTTAGTAGTGACTTGGGAAAGATAAGCAGTGTTTGTGAGCGAATCAAAACTATGGTCTGACTGATGATGAATTGGCAGCTAGTTTCTATTGAACATTATCCTCCAGATAACAAGGGCATGCTGATGCATTATTTGGAGGAGATTTTTGGGACTTCATAAGATGATCATTTAATAAGATAACGGAGATTATGGAAATTCTATATGTAGTTTCCCAAGTCTACCATCCCTCTCAAGGACAAGTCGAACCATCCACTAGTGTGTCGAAGGGAGTTTCAGGTAAACCCAAAAGCAAGAATGTGTCAAATTGGTCATGGTTACTGTGCCAGCATTACATCATTGATAATCTGACAATGATTGAGCATATGCTTGAACAAGTCCAGATCAAGGTAAATGAACAAGATAACATCATTAGCGAGATAAAGTTTGATGTTCTCAAAAGCAATAACAAACTATATCAATGCAAAGTCTTAGTGATAGGATGGAGCAGCTTGCTAAACAACTATATGCATTGCATATAGAAGGAGCAGCGATAGGAATCATGAAGGAGTCTGATTGTCTATGATGGCATATTCGATCCATGACGTTAAATAAAGCACTTCTTTGGAGGCAACCTAAGCATCATTTGTTTTTAGATTTACCTTGAGACATTTTCATTGTTTAGGTAGTATTGAGGTAGTTAATATTTTTTTAAGACTAGTAAGACTTTGAACTAGTTGTGTTAGATTGTGTTCTGGTGTATCTTGAGAATTTGGGTGCAGAAATGAAACAAGAACTGACGAGTGGAGGGACACATGCTTGACACATCCTATACGAGTAGGCCTATGAGTCTTAGTCACCACTACGACTCATAGTCATGTTTGTAAGGGGAAACATAGGTGAATTTGGTACCTAGACTCGGTCTTCTTTTTCTTGTTCTTATAATGAATTTATCCATTCATCTGAGACAATGCTTGCAAGAAGACGAAGATTATCTCTCCAACTCCAAGACACTAACTGAGAGATGAAAAATCTGATGGGGATCAATTCATTGAGGAGATAAATGTGTAGCACACCGCATATGGAGAGGGTAATTATGGTACTACTGTGGAGGAGATTGTGCCCCAACACTCCACAGATTAGCTAGAGACCAGTGCTTGATGCACCCATGATGTTTGACTTCTTTTGACCCAAGTTCTTAAGTTTACCGTTATAGATATTTTTTCATTTTGTTAAGATAATTTTATTATTAGGTTGTTTTTGAATGTTCGTGTTGAATAATTTTTTGTTACTTTGATTTTGGATATTAGGCTTTAAATATTGTTTTAATGTATATATATCTGTATGATATATTTGTGTATTTTTCATTTTTCAAGTGTTTTTACTTTGAGGACAAAGTATCCCATTTTGGTGGGATGTGGGAAGTTATAGATTAAGGTGAAGTTTGAGTAAACTCGAGTCTATAAATTTCCCTATTTTTGATCCCATGGTTTCTCTGCCATGATTCTTTTTCCTTGTGGATGTTTACTTTTCTGTTGAACCGACATGTTGAGGTAGTGTACATAATGTGTAAATTCATAGTAGTGTTATCTGTCGGCATATACATAGTCTTTACTTGCATTTTAAAGTTTTGATAAAAAAATAGGTACCCTCATAATTTTTTAGATTGTGGTTGTTGATGCATTGATGCATTCATACATTTTTTAGTATCTGGAAATATTTGTTCTGATATTATGAATATAAGCTGAGGCTGAAACCATGACCTATGAGTCTATACTTGATTGTGGATGCAATACCATATGTGTTGTGAGCTTATTTTGCTGCATTCATACATCTTGTATGGACTCAGAACTTGCCTTAGTACTCTTACATTGGTTGTTGATGTGGTGGATATGGAAAGGATCTTAGGCCTTTCATCTTTGAGTGAACCTACTTTTGGCTTAAATGACCCATCAAATGAGTGAGTGAATTCCTTGTTCCAAATTTTTGAGCTTCTCATGTGCTTTTTCTTTCTTAACATCTTGCTAGCTTAACCTTGTTTGATGAACTACCTTGATACTAGGCCTGGTCTATCCTTAGACATTTGAACCATAACTGAGGTTAAAAGCCTAAGTTGAGGGTAACCATAAGTTGTGGCCCTGATTTGAGGAATAGATATTGTGTACTTTCATCTCAGGATGAAAATCTATGTTGAGGGTGGCCCTTATTGTGCTAATGTAATAATAATGAGGTGGTTAGTTGGATAATAAAGAAAGAAATGAAAAATCATGAGCCGGGTAACGAAAAAGAAAAGAAAAGTGCCTTGAATTAAGAAAAAGTAATAAGAATTGAGTTCAGAAATAACGCACAGCCAAAAATAGAAAGAAATCACTCGAGAAAAGTTCCAAATAGGAGAATAAGGGTAGATTTATTGAAAAGGTTGGATTATGAAAGCAAAAAGTGTTGGTAAACATGTTTCATGGATAGCTTTTAGTCACTACTTGCATAAAACGCCATACTAAAGCCTCCTGTACCTATGTTACAAGCCCATATGTCCTAAAGTGATTCAAATCCACTTCATCACCAATCTATAAGATGAGTATAGAGGCAAGCCTATGGTGTTAGTTAGTATGCATGAATTTCAACTATGAGAGTGAGAATCCTTCCTCAGTCCCTGAATTCTAATTGCTTTTTGAGTGAGTATAAGGGACTTCTTTCTAGTAAGGGCATTCTCACTACTTGATTAGCATATGACTATACCAGTGATTGTGGATGGTTGATGCTCCTTAGCTTGTCATAGTTGGATTGCCAAGTATCTCATTATGTTATGGTTTTGATTGATCACTTTGCAATACTGATTTGAAATGGTAGTTGGGTACCTGAATCAAAGGAGTGGTTGTATATTCCATTAGTGTAGCTACTATGTATTTCTCATTGTCTGCTTAGATTGAGTTATCGCTTGAGCACAAGCAATAATTCTAAGTTGAGGGTGTTGATATGTTGTCAAAACATAATACATCTTATGCCCAAAAAGGGATTTTATGAGTTATCAATGCGACTTTTTATGGTTTTTATGTGTTTTTGTGTTTTTCTTGCAGAAAAGTTAGGTTGGCATGATTTTGAAAAAAAGTTGCAAATTTTGCTGAGTTATAGGAAATAAGAGCTCACCTACGAGTTGTAGCCCTAGCTATGAGTCATAGGGTCTGTCGTAGCAAGAAATAGAGATCCAAATTAAGAAATCTACTAAGTGGAGGTCACCCTAACGATGCATAAGTCTCACTACGACTCATATAGGTGGACTCATAGCAAGAATCAGAGAGCCAAAATATTGGACCAAAAACTGAAGGCGAAGACTACGAGAGGAACATATGAGTTATATTTCAAGCAAGGACTCATACTTGTAGGTCCTACAAGTTTTGGTATTAGATGCCAAGAATCTAATATGAGACCCCGACTATGACTCGTACGTCACACTACGAGTCATACCTGTAAGGTGTACCAACTGCCAACTGTCTTTTCTGTGTTATTTTTAGTGTTTATTTATAAACACTAAAAATACATTACATTAGGTTTTTATGAAAAGATTCTAGATTTTAGAAGATAGTACTTGCCGTTGAATATTCTCTCAAGAATATTTTGTTTAGATTAGTTTATTATTCTCTCTTGGAAAATCCATTATGGGGATTCAAAATCTTGCTTTGTACTAATTATTGATCAATTAAGCTTTTGCCTTTGCAACTTGTGGTGCCTACACTCGTCAGTGTTTGTGTTAAAACTTTCATTCATGTCTTGTATCTGCATTTTTGCTTGTTGTGCCTTAGCGATAAGTAGCAAAACACCCACAACTATTTGATTTGTAATAGCCTAGGTTTATTGCATTTCTATGATTAGGGTTTGCATGTATTGTCTATTTCCCTTCATTATGACTTTTATTTGGTGGTGGCCAACTCCAAACCCCACCTACTATTACTAGTCTGACCAAGGTAGAGACAAATAGGAAATAGCAAGTACATGACAGGATTTGATGATGTGTTCTCATCTAATCAGCCAAACTTGACCAAGGGGAGGTTCATTGGGATAGTTGGTAACGGTTAGTTGACATGCCATGGCGGCCAACCAAGCGTCATAGTGAAATTTTACCTTCACCTTCACAAGAGGGCTAGAAGAACCTAAGTTACTGTCTTGTAGGCAAATTTCCAATTGTAGTTATGTTACCTAGGGTAATCGAGTCAATGAACTATGGTGAATATAATTCCCAAGTTGTCCCTGCAATTGAGTGTTTTTTCATATCATAGTTTTGTATTTATTTTACTTTATTTTTGAATCACAACCCCCCCCCCCACCATTTAGAGACTTTACTTATTTATGGTTGAAATGATTAGTAGTGGATTCTTGTAGTCAAGCCCTATATTCCCTATGGTTCGACCCTAACCTTTGATTAGCTTAATTGCTTACAGCAACTGCTTTCTTGTTGGAGCGTGAACATCATTAATTACTTATGAGTATCTCTTATTATGAGTTATGAACATAAATCATGTTAGGTTTTATCACGTATTGATTGATTATGCATGAATATCCATTTTAATCTCATACTATGAGTTGATTAATACCTATTGAAGTTATGCATGATGTGAACTTTGAATGAATTATTGTGAATTTTGAGATGAATTGCAGGTTACCAAAAATAGGGGTTTTACTACAATATTAATGGGTTGATTGTGAATGACATTGAAGTGAATTAATTTTACTCCTTGTTTATACAGTTGAATTGCACGATTTTGAACAAGTTCATGAACCCACCATGTGCTTGATTAAATTACATGACAAGAATTCCTGAGTTGCTGACAAACTACTGCATGGTTTACATGTCAAGTGATTTCATGATAATGATGGGATTTCAAGCATCTACTAAATTCATAAAAAGTATCTATCATCTTTCAAATGACGAGTTGATCACCATTTATAGATTTTATCCTCTTGTGAGCTATTTATGTCAAGTTGAGAGATCAAGCATGATTACTATTTTACTCTCATGTTCAAGTTAAGTTCACTAGTAAAGGTCAAGCATGTGAATGAGCTACTCATGTCATGATTCTTGTCTCATCTTGTAGCACCTTTGTCTGATTGGATCATCAAAAATATAGTATTTTGGAGGATCCAACATGCACCTGCCCTTATTTATGAAGAATCTAAGCAACATAGCTGGAGATGCAAGAAAATCTGAGCAACATAACTTGGAATGGGAGAAAATGTGACTTGTCTTCTAATTTTAAAAGGATACGGGGTTGTAACATCACCATTGCATATTTATTTCATGAATATATTCCTTAGAAATATATAGGATTGATGAATATAATTCAATTGGAAACTACTTATTAGAATTTTCCTATTCTAGCAAGGTAATCCCCACAAGTTCTTCCAATCTCAAGTGAAAGAAACACAAAATCTCAATTGATAAATTGTTACGACCTCACCTGAGATGAGAATGAAAAGTTCAGAAAAATGAGTGAGTTCTGGTTCAGTTGATGGTTATAATAGGGGTTATGACTCGTACAGCCTTCTACGAGTAATAGAAGAGGATTTTGTTATAGGTTCCTATGCTAGGATGTTCCTATATGTCTCACCTACAAGGGGTGCTTAAAATACGTAAAGTGGACTAGGAGTAATAAGTCAAGGTTTTGTTCCATTCTCCAGAGACTCTTAATTATAGGTTGTCCATCCACAAGAGACTGTTTACAACTAGTAGAGTGAACTATGGTTGTAGATGGGGTCTTGTAGGTCAGTCCATCAAGAACAACTTTGGATTTCAAGAAACCTACCCAAGCCTCAAGTCTTCTTCAAGTTCACTCTAAAAAATTCCAAGTTTATGGTACATTGGTTTTCATCCATGGATCCTTCCACCCATGGAGCCAAACCTTCTCATTTTATGAACAATTGCATTATTTCAAATTGTATTACTCATGGGTATCTCCTATTATGGGTTATGAATGTAAATTATGTTGGGTTTTATCATGTATTGATTGATTATGCATGAATATCTATTTTAATCTCATACTATGAGTTAACTAATATCGATTGAAGTTATGCATAATGTCAACTATTAAAACTGTGAATTATTGTGAATTTTGAGATAAATTTCAACATACCTAAAAATGCGAGTTTTACTACAATATTTGTCGGTTGATTTTGAATGACCTTGAAATGAGTTGATTTTAGTCCTTCTTGTTTGTGCTCTTGAGTTTCATGGTTCTGAACAAGTATCATGAACCCATCATGTGTTTGATCAAATTACATCACAAGAATACCTAAGTTGTTGATGAACTATTACATGATTTATAAGTCAAATGATTTCATGATAACTATGGGCTTTCAAGCATGTATTAAATTTATGAAGAGTGTCTATGATTTTTCAAGTGACATGTTGAGCCAATTTAAAGATTTTATCCTCTTGTGAGCTATTCATATAAAGTTGAGAGATCAAGCACTATTAAAATTTTACCCTCACATTGAAGTTAAGCTCACTAGTAGAGGTCAAACATGTGAATGAGTTATTTATGTCATGATTCGTGTCTCATGTTGCAACACCTATGTCGGATAGGATCTTCAAATATTAAGTATTCTGGAGGATGAGATATGCACCTGCTGTCATTTTTGAAGAGTCTAAGCAACATAGCTTGGGATGCAAGAAAGTTAGAGAAACATAGCTTGGAATGCAAAAAAATGTGACTTGTTTTTCTAATTTCAAATGGGTTCGGGGTTGTAACATCAACATGATGTATTTATTTCATGAATATCTTCCTTACATATATAGGTTTGATGAATATATGGAAACTACTTATTTGAATTTTCCTATTCTAGCAAGGTAATCCCCGCAAGTTCTTCCAATCTCAAGAGAAGGAAACACAAAATCTCAATTGATAAATCTGTAAGACCCCACCTAAGATGAGCATGAAAAGTTCAGAAAAATGTGTGAGTTCTGGTTCAGCTGATGGTTATGATAGCGGTTATGACTCACAAAGCCTTCTACGGGTCATAGAAGGGGGTTTTCGTAGTAAGTTCATGTACCAGTATGTTCCTAGATATCTTAGCTACAAGAGGTGCTTAAAACTCTTAAAGTCGACTATGAGTCGTAAGTCATGGTTTGGTGTCATTCTCTAGAGACTCTAAATCGTAGTCCCTCCATCGACGGGAGATCGTTTATGACTTGTCGAGTGGACTATGAGTCATAGATGGGGTCTTGTAGCTCTGTTTGACTAGTTTTTTATAAGGAATACTTTTGTCATTTGCCAGCCTTCAATGCTTGTACTACGTCATTTTAGCCTCAAATACGTCTCTCGCCCATTTACATAACCCTAAAACATATCACTCTTCCTCATTCCAAAAACCTTAAGTTTATAAACCCCCTCAAAAGCCTCTCTAAACCTCTCCAAAACATTATCAAACCTCCATTAAAATTCAAGGATCTCAAGAGCAACTTTGGATTTTAAGGACCCAGCCCAAGCCTCAAGTCTCCTTCAAGTTCACTTCAAGAAATTCCAAGTTTAAGTTATGTGGGTCTTTATTCATGGGTCATTCCACCTATGGAGCCCAACCTTCTCATTTTATGAAAAATTGCATTATTTCAAATTGTATTATATATGGGTATCTCTTATTATAAATTATGAATGTAAATTATGTTAGCTTTTATCAATTATTAATTGATTATGAATGAATATCCATTTCAATCTCATACCATTAGTTGATTAATATCTATTGAAGTTATGTATGATGTGAACTGTGAAAGCTATGAATTGTTTTGAATTTTGAGATGAATTTCAAGGCACCCAAAAATAGGGTTTTTACAATAGTATTGGTGTGTTGACTTTGAAATAAATTGATTTTACTCCTTCTTGTTTATACTCTTGAGTTGCATGATTTTGAACAAGTGTCATTAACCCACCATGTGCTTGATCAAATTACATGACATGAATTTCTAAGTTGTTGATGAACTATTCCATGATTACAAATTGAGTGATTTTATTATAGTTATGGACGTTCAAGCATGTATTAAATTCATGAAAAGTATCTATGATCCTACAAGTGAACAGTTGAGCCCTATTTCAAGATTTTATCCTCTTGGGAGCTATTCATGTCAAGTTGAGGGATGAAGCATGATTACTATTTTATCTATCACAACCTAAGTCTTGGGCCTAGATGTGACACGACGCATGGGGAACTCGAAGGGACCCCAAGGAAGCCCTTAACATATCATTACATATCATTGATCATGGAAATAACAAAATACAATAAGATATAGTAAATAGGGACTACGGGACTAAGGGACAACTTCTATATCATAAACATCATGAGTCAAGAGAGAGTGAAAGTTCATAGAATAATACAAAACATGTCGAACAATACCTCTAAAACTTAGATACTTAGAGGGGGCTAAGATAAGCTACAGGGCTCACCCTCATAGTCAACAAAAATATAAAAGAAGATATTCTACGAACATAGTATGAGATCATAAACATCGTTCCCGAAATGGAGGATTCGCTAATTTGATTTTCACACTCCAACAAGGAAGTTGTCGCTATTTCTAATTAACCTAACCAAGGTAAGGGTCAAATCCACAAGGAATACAGGGCTTGACAATGAGAATTCAACACTAATCATTTGAGATATCTATAACTACAATCTCTATATATGTTTGGGGGTTGTGATTCAAAAGCATTGATAAAAAGAAACATTAATTAAAAAGTGAGAAAACACTCAGATTTGGGAACAACTTTGCAATTATGTTCCCCATGGTTTGTTGACTCAAATTCCCTGGATAACATAAATATAATTGATGAATCGCATGCAGGATGGTAACTTAGGTTATTCCAGCCCTCTTGTGAAGGTGAAGGTCGAATTTCACCATAACGCTTGTTCGGCTATCATGTCATGCCAACTAACCATTATCTATTGTCCCAATCAACCTCCCATTGGTCATGTTTGGTAGATTAGATGGGAACATATCAATCGAATCCTGCCATCTTCTTCCCTTTTTCTATCCGTCACTACCTTGGTCGGGATCATGATAGTTGGTAGGATTTTGTGTTATCCACTACCATACAACATTAATAATGAAGGGAAATAGACAATATATGCAAAACCCCAATCATATAAATGAATAATATCTTTGTTATTTCAAGTCAACTACCCATGGTTCCCACAACCCCAGGTTGTAGGTACTTAGCTTCTCATGTCTAAGATAAAACACACAAAAATGCAAGTAAAAGGCATCGTTGAGAATCTTACCAACTCCCATGAAGGTGTAGACACCTAAATTGCAAACCTACAAGATTGATAAATTCCAAAGTGTGTACCACAAGATTTGCAATTCCCCAAAAATAGGTTTTCAAAGAGAAAATAAAAATCTAAAATTGGAACCCTAAAAATATTCTTGAGAGAATATTTTAGAGCTCAAGAACAAGACTAAAAAAAATTTACAAGTGTCAACTCACATAAAATGAAACTCTACTTAAACTATTTATAGTGTACAAGTTATAACCCTTAAAACAAAAAAATAAGACAGCTGACATCTGGGACGTCTCACAGATATGACTCGTAGGGTGACCTACGTGTCATAGTCGGGGTCTAGTATCAGGATCTTTGCATTTTGGACCTCACTGGTATGACCTACTGGTACGAGTCATAGCTTGGACTACGACTCATATGCTGGTCTCACAGCCTTGGTCTTTAGCTTCTTGTTCCAATATTTTGGCTCTCTGATTATTGCTATGATCCCATCTATATGAGTCATTGTATGACATACAACTCGTAGGGTGGCCTTATAAGAGTGACCCTTACTTGGCAGATTTCAACACTTTTGGTCTCTGTTTCCTGCTATGACACATCCTATGACTTGTAGCTTGGGCTGCAACTCGTAGGATGACTCGTATAGCCTATGCTTCTGCAAACCCTGCAACTTTTCTTCCAAATTATGCTAACCTAACATTTCTGTAATATCAACAAAATAACACATAAAAACTATAAAACGTTGCTTTGAGAACTCACAAAATCCTTCATTTTAGATATCAAATGTGTTGTATTTTGATAGCACATCAACAACCCCTCAACTTAGAATTGTTGCTTGTCCTCAAGTAATGACTCAATCTACATAGACAAAGAGAAATACATAACAACTACACTACTGGCATATAGATCACTTCTCAGGTTTAGGTACCCCTATCCTTTTCAAAATAGGATTTCAAGGCCATTCAACAAAAAAAGGACGCAATAAGGTACCTGAAAATTTAAATGTGATAAGCTAAGGGGCATCAACCTTCCACAATCACTAGTGCAGTCATATTCTAATCAAATAGTGCAAATGCCCTCACTGGAAAGAAGTCCTATAGACTAACTCAAAAGCTTTCAGGATTAGGGACTGAGGAAACATTCTCACTCTCACAATTAAAATCCATGCATAATGACTGACACCATAAGCTTGCCCCTATAGTCATTTTTCGGCTTGGTGACAAAGTGGATTTGGATTAGTTTAGAACTTAAGAGCTTGTAACATAAGTTTAGGGTGCTTTGTAATGGCATTTTAGGCATTTATTGTCTAAAATCTATCCTTCAACTATGCTTACCACCACTTTTACCTTCACAACCCATCAAATTTCACTAATTCCTCTCTTATTCCCCCATTTCGGGCTTTTTTGGGGGGTTTTTTGTTTCACTTTTTCAGCTATGCCTCAATTTAAAACTCATTTTTGCACATCTTTTTATATCAAGGCACTCTTTGTTTTCCTTTTCTTCACCCAACTCATGATTAATCATTTTCTTTCTTTTCACCCCAACTATGTATCTCATTTTGCTTCTTTACCACAATAAGGGCCAGCCTCAACTTAGGCTTTTAGCCTAAGGTGAAGTACACAATATCCATACCTATAACTAGGGCTACCAATGCAGCAACCCTCAACTTAGGCTTTTAGCGTCAATCAAGTTTCACATGTTCAAGGATAGATCAGGACCAATATTAGGATATTTCATCGAATAAGGTTAAGTCAGCAAGGTGTCAAGAAAGAATGAGTACATGAGAAGCTCAAACATTCGGAACATGGGATTCACTAGATCATTTAGGTAGGCAATTTATGCAAACGTTGTCTTCCTATCATAAGAAAAGCCTAACATCACTTCCATATTAATTAAGTTACTTCACTAAGTTTAGAGTACAAGGGCAAGTTCTGATTCCATACGTAATACATGAATGCATCAAAATAAGCTCGCAACACACATTGCATTGTACTTACAATAAAGTATACACTCACAGGTCATGCTTCAAGCCTCATCTTAACCTCACAATGTCAAAACAATCATTGCCAAACACTCAAAATGTACAGGTGCCTCACTAACCATAATTAAAAATTTTTTAGGGTACCCAATTTTATCAAAACTTAAAGAACATTGAAAAACTATATATATGCCAATAAGTAACATTACTATGCATTCACAATTTATCTGCACATCCTAAAACATGTCGGTTCACCAAGAATTTTAACACCCACAAGGAAAACAAATCACGACAATAAAACTTTGGGATAAAAAATAGGGGAAGTGATGGATCTGAGGCTACTCAGACTTCACCTTAATTCATAACTTCCACCACCCCACCAACAATAGAATACTTTGTCCTCAAAGTAGAAACACAAGCTAAAACAAGAATAAGAGAACATAATGAGGATATATACATTCAAAACCAATAGTCAAACTTAAAAACAACATCCAAAACTAAACATAAAAACATCATCTAACAAAAAAAATATTTGAAAACCAATAGAAAATTACAAAATGTCTGAAAATAGGAATGAAGTATCCAAATATCAAAGTAAGATCTAGGGTCAAGAAATATCAAACATCTTGGTGCTCATACACTAATTTCTAGATGGTCAATGGGGTCCAGTGTTTGCCTCTCCTCTTCTGTTACTTGCTCCTCTCTATCCATCTGAATAGCTAATAGCTATCGTGACTCCACTAGCACCTCCTCAGTATGGGCTCATCATCATTATGTCTCAACCTCTTTGGGGTTGGCTCAAGATCATTATGCTCAAGGGCCTATTCTAAAGGGTGTTTAGATGATCAATGGGCCAAGCAAAGGCATTATCACTTGCCAGGGTCACCTCCAAGACTGGAGCAGGGGCTGCCTACAGCTATAGTAAGTCGGCATTAAACTTGGCCAACTCCTCAATGACCGCACTAGTGTTGGCAAGCCTAGCACCTTAAGCCTCTTCTGCACTTTAGCCTCAAATACATCTACTCGGACATCTACCACTCGAACTCTGTCATCAACTAAATCTCAGGTGTATGCTCGCATCTTATCCTTAGCATCTTTGATGGTCTGATCAATCAAAGGTGGAACTCGAACTAATAGCTTACGGAGTCTACCCTCTATTACAACTACCCTATTCACTAGATCCTAAAACATAACAAAGAAAGAAGAGTCAACCTGCAAGGCAGCTACTGGTGCTTGAGTACTGGTGGATGGTGTAGAATCGATCATGACAGCTGACAAAACTTCCATAACAGTTGGAGTGGTGTTGGTACCAGCAGGTGTTGAACCATGAGTCGAAGGCTCCACTAGAAATGGTTCTTGCATAGGAGGTGGAATAGCTCTCTATAGGGCTATTGGGTTTTCATCCACCTTGATTAGGCTTGGAACCATCGTATCTGTCGCCTCCACATGAGGATCTAACTAGGGAGAAACCTGCACACTAGCGTCTATGCATACCTTATGAATCAAGGTGGGAAATGGCAATTTTTGATGAGTACGGATCGCTGAGTCATGGATTTGTTCTGATATGACTCTGATATCCTACTAGGATGCTAGCCAGCAGTGCTGTCCTTTCTAATATGATTAGATTGTCGGTAAATGTGAGCTTGATGAGCTTGCAAATAAAAGACCATTAACAATTGGCCCTGAATGAGAGATGAGCCTTTAAGACGTGCTTTGTATGGTCTGTAACCCACATAGGCTGATTACTATACTCATAGATCTGGCCTGCTATCCACCTCAGTATGTTTGTTTTACGCTCAACATTATTTTGTTTAACCGCTTTCTTCATATCTGCCATCTTGTGATCATATTTTGCTATAGAGTGTGGAGCTCAGTAATTAGGCTCGAACTGTACCCTTTGAATGATCTTTTCTAATATGTTGACAACTTGACCTTGGACCAGAACCTCACTTAATTGTGAAGTATTAGTAGGTTTCATGAGCATCAAAATATTGTTGTGCATAGTGGCATAGCAGGAAGCGTAGAATTCTCTGACCAGGTAAGTTGCATACTTTCGAAATGCATGTGATAACCATCCTAACCCATGGTGCTTAATATCATCTTCTAATCGTGGAGCACTACTCAGCCCTATATTTTTCAACCTATCTTCTTCATGAAATCACCATACAGGTCACCCTCGACTTTTGGACTCCAGCCCCTTATAATAAATATCTTTCATACTAGGGACACACCATCTTATGTTTTGAGGGTCGACTAAAGTGGCGGTGTAAGAAGAATCAACTGGCTATGTAGGAAAATTTGCTTCTTCTTGAGCCTAAGTTATCGCAAGTGAAATAGAATCTAGAGTGGAGTCATCATCATCTCACTCAGTTTCCTAATCATCCTTATCATATTAGGATGGGCTCTCCACTTCTATTGGTACTCTAGTTGGGTTAGTGTGCATGTGCATCTCTTCAGTAGATTACTCATCCTCATAGGCTCGTCTCTTAGGCAATGGCCTGTAATAGAAGTTGCACCCCATCGTACTCTTGAAGTCATTCTTTCTGCAAGCATGTTAAAGCATAAGTGCCAAGATGTCTTATGTCAACTAAAGAGTAACAAATGAAATAACTTCTTAGGAACATTACAAGGACTAAAGTAAAAACAAATTGAACTAGGCATAAGGCTATAGAAACAAGATGAAGTTACAACTACTAGGGTGACATATGAGTCGTACTTCAGCATTATAGAACCAATATGAATGATAAAAAGCATTCTAGAATCTGCTACAAGGTGGAGGTATGACTCGTAGGGTTACTTACGAGTCGTATCCCTAGCTCGTATCCTGGTTTAGAGGTAGTTCAGAGAATTCAGAGTGAGGTCACGAGGTAACTATGACGACTCATAGGTGTTTTTCATATGGAAATAATGCAGCACGCTAAATGATTGTTACCTTCTACGAGGGTCCACTACGACTCGTAAGTCAAACTATGACTCGTAGTGAATCCTCATAGCAAAAAATAGAGAACATCTCGGGCATCTCTACTTTTCCATCAAAACTAAAAATAAATGAAGCAAGCACGAAAATTTAAAAACACAAATGGCCTGGACTACTTACAACAAATTTAAGCATTCTTCCGAACCAGTCATCACAAAACAAGGGAGTAATTAATCTATAACATTTTTAAATCCTTTCACAATTACCACTATCATCACCCCTTTTAAAAGCAAACAACGGTAACACCCCTCAACTTATAATTTCAACCCCCATATGATCTTCAAATGATAATGATTAATAAAATATGAAGCAAGTACAAGATCATCATAATCCCAAACAAGGACAGAACCCAATACTCAACGTTTTACTAGAATTCAAGTACTTTCATTATACAATCTTCTCACTAATATGATAAGTTTCTCAAGATGATTCTACTAGAACATTCATCCATGCATTCGTCAGGCTAGATTGCATTTAAAGCTGAACCAAATTTAACTACAAAAACTTACTAGATGGGTATATGAATAATGAGAAGATAGTAAGTGAAATTCTTGGTGCAAACTTCCTTTGTTGGGGAATTTTTTAGTGGGCGAAAAAGCAGATGGAAATGAAATCATGACAACAAATTTTGGGGGATAGTTATAGACTAAAAAGGGATATTTCGTGAAGGGGTATGAAGAGCGAAGAGACACAGGTCTCTTCATATTCACTCTAGTTCATCCTTTGAAATTCTATAGATTGGCCATATGAGACCTTGACTATGAGTCCTATGATGTCTTACAACTTGTAGGTCTCGATCTTTTGGAAGGCATAACACTTGGAAAAATTTTAAAATCATACCTGGGCACTACGAACCCTTTTTATGACTCGTAGGAGGTCCTACGAATTGTAAGGTTGGATCGTAGTGTATATGCCACCATTTAGATGCTCTCTATTTCCTTGTATGAGACATGACTACGAGTAATAGTGAAGACTACGACTCGTCGGCCTGCTTGTGAAAGCTGCCTCAAACCAAGGTTTCTCCATTCTTCAGCTCTTGGTTTGCTCTCACAACCTATAACTTAAAACATACTAATATTCCAACTGATGCGACTGGTCCATGTTTTAACATTTTTAGTCACATAAGCCACTACTAACTAACAAGATTTATACGAGACAATGTCTCAAAATTAACCAAAATACATAAAATATTTGGATTGCCTCCTAAGAAGTGCCTTGTTTAAAGTCATGGCTTGACAGCATGGATACTCAGAATTCTCCATGCAACACATTATTGCCCCAAGCAATCTGTCTTTGATCATCTTGCACATCTTTAAGATTTCCATCGAGCTGCTCTATCCTATCACTAAGTCACCGTATTAATATAGCTTGTTACACTAATTTATTGTTATCTCTGAGGATATTAAGCTTCATCTCATTAACAATCTCTCCTTGCTCATTGGCTTTGGTAAGGGATTGCTCGAGCATGTGCTCAACTCTTGTTAGCTTTTTAGGGATGCACTGCTAGTGGGGTAACCTTAACTGAGTAGGCATACTTTCTTGGTTAACACTGCTTGGGGAATTATTCAACACAATTGAGGTTACTTTTGTTTGCCCTATAAGAGATTGGTATATTTTCGCCACTGCAGACAGTTTATCCATTTTATTCAGTGATCTCACTAAATGGTCACCTCAAGAAAGCCCAGTAGTCACCTTCAAACAACTCATCAACATGCCACTGTTGCTCTGATTTTAGTGATCGGTAAAAGATTGCCACAAGCACATCATCATAAAAGCCATGGTCTTGCTTCTGCCCAATGCATTTTTTGTATCTTTTCCACATAGCTCCAAGTGACTCACCAGATACCCATACAAAGTTCCAAATGTTGTCCTGAATTGTCTGCTTGTTGGGCCCTTTATAGAAGTGCATTAGGAAAACCCTTTGTATCTCTCCCCAATTTGAGCAAGCATCTGGTGGGAGCAAAGACCACCACTCTACTATGTCAGCTCTTAAGGTCATGATAAAGGTTTGGAGAGACATAGTATCCCAAGCAGGGTGCCTTGTTCCAGGTACTCCCTTTACGGTTGAAGAAAATTATTGTAGGTGCATTTGTGGGTTTTCAAACTCTTGCCCATAAAAGAGGACACGCCTTTGCAATGTTTCTAATAGGTCACTAGTTCTATAGAGCTTCTTCTCTGACATAATGCAGGTTGACCTATACACAAATTAAGAAACAAAACAGCAAGAGAAAAGTAAAGTATAGAAGACTATAGAAATCAATGTTAGAATTAACCGATAGTGTTGTTAAGTCAAAGGCTAACCATATTTCCTACGAACGATGCCATAATTTTGATTTGATGTTCATGCTCTAATAAGAAAGCATTTGCTATCAGTAATTAACCTAACTAAGGTTAGAGTCCAATCCACAAGGAATACAGGGCTTGACTACGACAATTCACCACAAATAATTTTTTATATCTATAAATATAATCTCTAGATGTGAGGGGGGTTGTGATTCAAAAGCAAAGATAAAATAAACACTAATTAAAAAGTGAGAAAACACTCAGATTTGGGAACAACTTGGGAATTGTATTCCCTATGATTCGATGACTCAAATTCCCTAAATATCATAACTACAATTGGTGAATTGCATGCAGGACAGTAACTTAGGTTCTTCTAGCCCTCTTGTGAAGGTGAAGGTTGAATTTCACCATGGTGCTTGGTCACCTACAATGTCGTATCAACTAACCGTTACCTATTGTCTCAGTCAACCTGCCCTTGGTCACGTTTGATCGATTAGACTGGAATACTTCGATCGAATCCTATCATCTGGTTCCCTATTTCCTATTCGTCACTACCTTGGTCGGGATTGTGATATAGGCAGGATTTGATGTTTGCCACCATCAAAAAACATTAATAACTAAGGGAAATAGACAGTACATACTAAATCCCGATCATAGAATTGCACAATACCTAGGTTATTTTATGTCAACTATCGATGTTTCCGACAACCCCATGTCATGGGTGCTTAGCTACTCATGGATAAGATAAAACTCACAAAAATACAAGTAAAAGGCATAGTTGAGAATTTTACCAGCTCCAATGAATGTGAAGACACTCAAGTAGCAGACCTACGAGCTTGATAAATTCCAAAGTGTGTAGCATAAGATTTGCAATTCCATAAAAATGGGTTTTCAAAGAGAAAATACTAATCTACGATTGGAACCCTAAAAATATTCTTGAAAGAATATTTTAGAGCTCAAGAACAAGACTAAAAAAAAATTCACAAGTGTCAACTATCCTAAAATGAAAGCATACTTAAACTATTTATAGTGTACAAGTTATAATGCTAAAAATAATTTAGAAAAGACAGCTGGTATATGGGACATCTCATAGATACAACTCGTAGGGTACAACCTATTAGTACAAGTAATAGCTTAGACTATGACTCGTATTCTAGTCTCGTAGCCTTGGTCTTTAATTTCTTGGTCTAACATTTTGGCTCTCTGATTATTACTACGTTCGCACCTATGTACGTCATTGTTTGACATAGGACTTATAGGGTGACCTCATAGGGGTGACTCTGACTTGGTAGATTTTTGAGCTTTTGGTCTCTATTTCCTGCTATGACACATCCTACGACTCGTATGGCCTATGTTTCAACTAAATCTACAACTTTTCTCCCAAATCATGCCAACTAATGTTTTCTGCAATATCAACATAAAAACACATAAAACTAAAAAATTTACATAAGAACTCACAAAATCCCTTGTTTTAGGCATCAAATGTGCTATATTTTAATATCACATCACTCAATAAGGAGCTTGAGAGAAGTCGCACTAGCCACGTAGAGGGAGATGCTCAAGTAGGACTCTAGTTCCTACATGGTGACATCATGTAGGGATTAAGTATGGGTTAGAAAGTTTAAATGTACTGAGTATGAAGGATGTAATGCAACAAGTGATAAGTACCATAAGCAAAATGGATAACAAATAAGCAATGGTTAAGAATATAGCAATATGATATATATGAATGATGCTTGAAGTAAAACCATACTTATATAGAATATAACACCTGCATAAGGAAATACCATTATGAGTGTATATCAAAGGCCTACCACCCCCTTGGAGAAGCAGATGAGGTACGAACCCCTAAATAGGTTGACGAGGTACAATTCCCCAATATAGTTGTTGAGGTAAAAACCCCCCAATGTGGTTATAAAGGTACAAACCCCTAGACATGATTGGATGGACCTACCACCTCTCGAGCGAGAAGATCGAGATATAAACACCTCAACAAGGTTACTCGGACCTACAACCCCTCGATTGAGGCTTGGTCAATTCCTAACACTATAGAGATACTATCATATAATTATATAACTTTCATCATCATATAGTCATTCAACTCATAAGACAAGCATTCAACCTTCAATTCCTCAAGAAATCATAATTTGGATATTTTATCAAAAACTTGGGGATTGTGTAGTGCTAGTGTAAAACCATATAATTTAGGTGTAAAATCATGCCAAAAGATTAAATATAAAGCCATCAATAGTTACTTGGTAACACCCCTAATCAATATACATCAAAACCCTTCATCAAATCTCACAATAGATTTTCACAACCCAAGCATAGGGCCTAAATGTGACCGGTGAATAGAGAACCCAAAGGAACCCTAAACAAGAGTCATAGCATCTCATTACACATCCTTGGTCACGGAAATAATTAGTTGATATTTGAAGAATGGAAATAAGGGAAAAAGTGACTAAGGGAGAACCTGTTGTAACATAGAGTAAAGAGATAATAGAATTACCTAATAGCATAAATACATAGCTTTATCCAATAACATCTCTACTACACAGATAATAGTCGAGGCCAAGACATACAACCGGGCTCACCCTCATAGTCATAATTATAAAATAAAGTAAATAGAATCTTAAATTATCCCCAAAATGGAGGAATAACCAAAGGCTAACTTGAACAATCCATCTAGCCATAAAAAGAATCAAAGGAGCTCCGGTGTTTACATGGTGATATCCTATAGCAAAAAGTATGCGTTAGTACATTTGAATATACTAAGTATATGGTATTAGATTCAACAAGAGATAGGTAATATAATCGAAATGCATACCAATAGGTAATAGGCATAATATAATAACATGGCATGCATGGACAATGCTTGCATTAAAACATGCTCGAAAATATCCATTCTTTCATACTTTAACCTAATAAGTTAATATAAGTAGCTTATCCAATTACTTTGTACTAGAGGTGAAAGATATAGCATGAGTTCATACCCTTAAATCATACACGAGGGTATGTAGTACATCATATTTCATAAACTCATAAAGAGTAACAAAACCTCATAAAGAGTAACATAACCTCATAAAAAGTAACATAACCTCATAAGGAGTATCATAACCTCATAAAGTAGCATAACCTAAAAAGGAGTAGCATAACCTCATAAAGAGTAACATAACAATGTGAGAGTCCAACAATTCCCTTGCAATACCAAAGGTACTTTACATGATTCAAACACATATATTCATTCCTTTTATCCTCATATACATATCTTCCCTTTTTATCATCAATTGGTCATAATATACATACATAATTTCATCATCATATAATCATCATAACATCACTCAACTAATTAGACATGCACTGGACCTATAATTCCTCAAGAAACCCTAGCCAAATATTTTATCAAACACTTGGCGGGTGTGTAATGGGGGTAAAAGATCATGAAATCTAGAGATGAAATCATACAAAAAATGCACTATAAAACCATTAATCAACACCATGCAACACCCTCAAGACATATATAGTGAAATCCCTCATCAAATCCAACACTAGAACCAAGATTTAAATCTTAAAACATGCTACAACAACCATAATTTCATGAACTCAAATCACTGTGCAGTAATTTTCTTAATGTACAAGACCATACGTAAAATCAACTTAAAATCATGCAATATTAGTCAAAAAGAGGCTTAGTAATAATGGGTGGAAGGATCCAATAATTCAACTTGACCCACTCAACTTGACCCACTGAACAAGAATATGAAGTCATATTTTTGAAATAATGAATGAATTTTTAGATATATGGAAATTACGATTACGGGCACTTCCAAGGCATATTTTCGAGCACTTTTTGGGGTCATTTCAAGATATTAGATTCATAGCTTAAAACATGCTAATAACCATAATTTCATTAATCCCCAACATAGTGTGCAGTGAAAATCATCATATATAAGACTATGAGTAAATCAACTTTAAATCATGCAATTTTAGGCAAAAGAGAGCTTGGCTATCATGGGTGGAAGGAACCCATGAAAGAAACCCAAATACCTTAGTTTTAGAGAATGACCTGATGATGTTTAGAGATGGAGAATTGATGATTGAATGAGAACCTTGATATCTGGATGAGTTTTGCAACTTCAATTTACCAGTAAAATATTTGGCTAAGTGTTTGAGCAAGTATTGGGGGATGTTTTGAATGATATGAGGGTGAAATATGGCTAAGTATAGATATTTTCATGTATAGGAACACTTAGGACCAAGACTCGATGATCTTGGACTGGACAAGAAAAACAATGCACTGAATACACTGTAGCCTGCCCTTGGTTCATCACGCCAGGGGTGCGGATCATCTCTGGAAATCTTATTTTTGTGATTTTCAAATTTTGATACGGTTGCTCTTAAAACTGGTCTAGACCCATTTTTCACTCAATTTGACTCCTTGAACAAGAATATGAAGTTGGATTTTTGATATCAATAGGAATTTTTAGATAAATGGAAATTACAATTTCGAGCGCTTTCGAGGAATATTTTTGGGCACTTTTTGGGGTCATTTCAATATCTCCCGTTTGCGAACATTCATCTCGGAATGTTAAAGAGAAGTATATGAGAAATTCAAAAATAACCATTTCAAACCACATAAGCTTGCAACAATGCATGTAAACATCATTTCAAAAATCTCAACATAAGTGTAAAATCATCATGAACTTGTCAATTTACACATGAAGGTATGCAATGACATGAGGGATGATCTTAAGAATTGAGATCATATAAAGGAATTAGATGAATACCTTAGGCTTGAGTGGAGTTGAAATTATAAGGGTATCGCTTTTGCATATCCGCTTCGACCTCGCATGTAGCACCTTTGACTTGTTGGTTCCTCCAAAGGACTTTAGTGGACAAAACTTTCTTGTTCCTCAAACTCTTCACTTGCCTATCCAAGATCTTTACTGGAACTTCTTCGTCAAGGTGTCCTGAACCACCCCACAATATCAAGAGGCATAATATCATTAGGATCAGCGATATACTTCCTCAACTTAGACACATGAATGGCTGAATGAACCAATTTATCTTCTCTAGGCCAAATCAACTTGTAGGCCATCTTACAAATCCTTATCGTCACCTTATAAGGACCCACATATCTAGAGCATAACTTTACATTCTTACCACAACAAACTACACCTTTCATGGGTGACAGAATCAAATAAACCCAATCAGCAACCTTGAATTCAAGATCCCTTCTCTTCACATTGGCATAAGACTTTTGGCGACTTTGGGCTCTTTTCAACCTTTCTCTAGTCATCCTAAACTTCTCAACATCCTCTATAATCAGATCTTGTCCTAACAGAGACACTTTACCAACCTCAAACTACCAATCCGGTGATCTACAACATCTACTATTAAGAGCCTCAAAAGGAGACATACCAATACTAGAATGATAACTATTGTTATATGCAAACTAAATCAATCGAAGATGATCAACCCAAACACCCTTAAGATCCAACACACATGCCCTAAGCATGTCCTCAAGGGTTTGAATAGTTCTTTTAGCTTGGCCGTCCATTTGAGGGTGAAAGGTCGTACTAAGCTTTATCTTTGTTGTAAGACCTCTTTGGAAAGACCTACAAGTGTGAATTGAATTGTACACCACAATCCAATATGATGGACAAAGGAACCCCATGCCACCTAACGAAGTCTGAATGTACAATCTAGCATAATCTTCAGCCCTATATGTAGCCTTAACCGGTAGGATGTAAGCCAAATTCGTCACCCTATCAACCACAACCCATATGGAATCAAAATCCTTTCTAGTCTTAGGAAATCCAACCACAAAATCCATATTAATCTCTTTCGACTTCCAAGTAGGAATCTCTATATCTTGGGATAGGCCACTAGACCTCTGATGTACAAATTCCACTTGTTGGAAACTATGGAAATCAGAAATAAATTTGGCAATGTCCCTCTTCATGCATCCCCACCAATAGACCTCGCTCAACTACCTATACATCTTAGTTGACCCGGGGTGAATAAAGTATGAAGAACCATGAGCGTCATCAAGAATCTTTTCATTTAAGCTATCAACACAAGGCATACACAACCTACCTTCGTTCCTAAGGGCACCATCTTTTCATAGGGAGAAGACCTCCTTAACAGCCTTTGCCAATGCCCTTATTCCAGAAAACTAGGGTCAAGATCTTGCTTAGCTTTCACCTCCTCAACCAATGAAGATTTAGAACTATCAACAACAAAAACACCATAATTATCAATCCCTTCTAACCTAGCCCCACATCTAGCCAATTGATGGACCTCCTTAGCCACCTCTATGCCACTATTATCAACATGAGCTGGGCTTCCCATAGACACCCTACTCAAGGCATCCAACATCACATTTGCCTTACTGGGATGATAATGACCACTTATATCATAGTCTTTAAGAAGTTCTAGACACCTTCTTTGCATCAAATGGGGATATTTTTGAGTGAAGGCATATTGGAGGCTCTTATGACCGGTGATGACATTAACATATACCCCATACAAATAGTGGCACTATATCTTTAATGCAAATACCACAGCGCCTAGCTCAAGATCATGGGTAGGATAGTTCTTTTCATGAACTTTGAGTTGCCTATAATCATAGGCTATGACATTACCATTTTGAATTAGAAAACCACCCAAACCAAATCTAGAAGTATTAAAGTACACCACAAACCCCTCTAGTCCTTCTAGTAGTGACAATATAGGAGTGAACACAAGCTTATCTGTCAAGGTTTGGAAGCCTTTTTCGTACTCATCTTTCCACACAAACTTAGCCTTCTTTTGGGAAAATTTTGTCATGGGAGAAGTAATAGAAAAGAATCCATTCATAAATCTCCAATAGTAAACCACTAAGCCCAAGAAGCTCCAAATATCAGACGGGGTCAAATGTCTAGTCCAATTTTCTAATCACATCGGTCTTTTTAGGATCCATCTTAATACTAAGCCCCGATACCACATGACCTAGAAAGGCAACTTCTTTCAACTAAAATTCACACTTCTCATATTTAGCATATAATTTCTCTTCCCTCAATTTTTGCATCACTACCCTCAAATGACCCATATACTCCTCCTCAATATGTGAATAGATCAAAATATCATCAAGTTAGTGTTTGAAGACCCTATTCATAAGTTCTATGAAGACAGTCGGTACATTGGTCAACCCAAAAGACATCACTACAACATAATGTCCATACCTAGTCTGGAAAGTTGTCTTCGAAATATCACACTCCCTCACCTTCACTTGATGATACCTAGACCAAAGATCAATCTTAGAGACGTGGCTAGCCCCTTGAAAATTAGTCAAACAAATCATCTATTCTTGGAAGAGGATATCTATTCTTCATAGTGACCCTATTAAGTTGCTGATATTCAATACACATTCTAAGTGACCCATCCTTCTTCTTCACAAACAATACTGGTGCACCCCTAGATGATTGGCTAGGTCTAATAAAACCCTTCTCCAAAAACTCCCTCAATTGTTCATTCAACTCTTTTAACTCCATTGGGGCCGTACGATAAGGGAGAAAAGAAATGGGTTGAGTATCAATGGGGAGATCTATACCAAAGACTATTTCACTTTTGGGAGGAACACTAGGAAGGTCATTTGGAAGGACATCAAGAAACTCATTTACAACCAGAATCGACTCAGTGGTAAGGACTTTTGACTCCTCATCCCTAATCCTCATATGAAGATAAAGACACTAATCTTGAAAAGAACCTCATTAGCACCTTGTGGACAAACCTCCTTACCATTGTTGCGATTTAGATGGCAATCCAATATCTTGTGCCCAACTTCTCCACACCCATAACATACATTACTATCCCTCAAGCATGGGCCACTACGACTGTTACCACATTTTGAACACTAACCACTAGGAACTACACCCCCAAGACCATCGACCTTAGGAGACCCTTGGCCTTGGAGGAACCGGCCACCCATTTGACTTTTGGAACATTTTCTCAAAATGGGCCTCTTGGCTACATACCCCCTTCTCTTCCTCAACTTCTCCTCCTACATTAGTTTAGCATAGGTCATCAAATGGGATAAATCCATGTTATTATTCAAAATAGCGGATTGACACTCGTCACTCACCAAGTCGAAAACACCCATCATAAATTTATTCATCCTAGACCTTGAGTCATCCACCAAGTGTGGAGCATACTATGAAAGTTGATTGAAGTTGATAGTATACTCCCTCACACTTATGGACCCTTGTCTCAAATTCATAAATTCCACCAATTTGGCTTTCCTAAGCTTACGAGGACAAAATCAATTAAGGGAACCTGCCTTGAACTCCTCCAAAGTACCATATTGTTGACCCCCTTCTCCTGTTTCCATTAATTGTACAATATTTGTGCTACCACTTTGAGTTGGTAGGCCTCCAACTCCGCCTTATACTTCGATCTCACACCCATGATAGCCAAAACCTTATAAACCTCGTCAATGAACTCTTGACAGTGCTCACTCACCTTTGACCCATAGAATTAGGGGGATTCATCCTCATGAAATATCTAACCTGATATGACAGTGTAGGAGAATAAGGGGCTTAGGCCCCTTGGTTGGCTTGAATATCCACAACTCGTGCAAGCAAAGTGACAGCATCCCAAAGCTCTCTATTAGTCGGTTGCTCCTCGAGTGTGCGGGCTTTTCCTCCTCTCGTGTTAGGCGTGATCTAGCATAGCAATGCACAATTAATAGGGGAAAAACCTTACATAAACTTCAATAGCATAAGATAAAGTAAGAAGAAGGAAAACATTTCATAAATGCCTCATAGCCTCTAGCTCATAGGTGTGGTACACACACAACCATGAAGAATACTCTAGTCGATGTGGTGTGTTGGACGCCGAGGACCTAAAATCCTAGTGATCTGATACCTAAGTTTGTCATGATCCAAGCCTAGAGCCTAGACATGACACGACGTATGGGAAACCTAAAGGGTCCCCAAGCAAGCTTGTTAACATATAATTACGCATCATTGATCGCAGAAGTAACAAAATATAACAAGAGATAGTAAATAGGTATAATGGCGCTAAGGGAAAACTTCCATATCATAAACATCAAGAGTGAAGAGAGAGTAAAAGCTCATAGCATAATACAAAATATATCAAACAACACCTCTATAACTTAGATACTTAGCGGGGTCCAATACAAGCTACCGAGCTCACCCTCATAGTCAACATATATATAAAAGAAGATAGTCTTGGAATATAGTATGAGATCATAAACATCATCCCCGAAATGAAAGACTCACCAAGGAGCTTTACAGAAGTTGTACTAGCCTTGTGGACGAAGATGCTCAAGTGGGGCTTCGGTTCCTACATAGTGACATGATGTAGGCATAGAGTATGTGTTAGTACATTTAGATGTACTAAGTATGTAGGATACAATGCAACAAGTGATAAGCACCGTAACCAAAATGAATAATATAAGCAATGGGTGAGCATATAACAATATGGCATGTATGAATTATTCTTGAAGTAAAACCATGATTATATAGAAAATAATACATACGTAAGGAGAGACCAATATGAGCGCATATCCAAGGCAAAACACCCCCTTGGAGAGGTGAATGAGATATGAACCCCTCAGCAGGTTGATGAGGTACAAACCTCCCAACACAGTTGATGATGTACAAACTCTCTAACATGGTTGATAGAGTACAAATCCACCAATATGATTATCAAGGTAAAAAGCCCTACACATGGTTGCACGGGCCTACTACCTCCTAAGCGAGGCGATCGAGATACAAGCCCCTCAATAAGGTTACCTGGGCCTACAACCCTCCAAGTGAGGCTTGGTCAATTTCCATCACTAGAGAGATAATATCATATACATACATTCCTTTAATATTCACATAGTCATTCAAGTCATTAAACATGCATTGGACCTTTAATTCCTCAAAAAATCATAATCTAGACATTTTATCAAACACTTGGCAAGTGTATAGAGCGAGTGCAAAACAATGCAATTAAAGAGTATATTCATGCTATAAAACACAATGTAAAACCATCAATAGTTACTAGGTAACACCCTCAAGAAATATATATGAAAGCCCTTCATCAAATCTCACAATAGATCCTAGATTCATAACTCAAAACATGCTTAAACAACCATAATTTCATGAAACCCTAACATAATGTGTAGTCAAATTCATAATAGACAAGACCCATAAATTGGAGATGGAGATTTGAAGCTTGAATGAGAACCTTGATATCCAAATGAGTTTTGAGACTTGAATTTAGAAGTGAAACATTTGGCTAACTGTTTGAGTGAGTATTGGAGGATGTTGTAAATGATATGAGGGTGGAATATGGCAAAGTATAGATATTTTCACATTTTGGAACACTTCGGCCAAAGACCCAAGGGCCTTGGACCGGACAAGAAAAATAGTGCACAAAATGCACTGCAGCACGCCCTTAGCACGATCTGTCACGACCCAACCCCGGGGCCGTGAATGGTGCTGATAGGACACCGCGACAACCGCTTATACTAAATCTTTACTTACGACAGCTAAGGAATTTCACAAAAGTTTCGACAGAGTTTCCTCTGTTTTACTAACTAGCCCACCTGCAAACAGCGAACCCAACAGTACCAAATATAGTCATAAGAATAGGTATACAAACACAAA
>JAOTQJ010156633.1:12861-29534 GCA_025642045.1 Solanum sejunctum | reverse complement strand
TAGTAAAGGTAAAGCAATATAAAGCACATAAAGTACATGATTCCACAGTATAACTAAAGGTGGTCTTTTATGCTACATAGTGAACAGTTTCACTTGAGTTGTTATATCATATATAGTATTTCCTGCCTTACATACTCAGTACATTATCTAGCTCTGACATCCCTTAAGGGGGACCTATATTTCATGATGCTGGTACAAGTACGAGTAAATCTCCCCAGTGGGAGTATAGGATATTCAGTTGCTGTCACCAAGCTCCAGGTTGCTTCGGGGCTTTGTACATATCTAGAGCTTACTTGTTTTTATTACATAGGTTGTTGAGGTAGGGCCTGTCCTGACCCTTACCAAATGTTTTCTTTATTTAGACACTTTATGGACTATGTAAAGTAAAGTTTGGTTAAGTCTCGTATTTTAAATATCGTGGACCTAACGACCTAGTCATATGCATTTCCTTTTAGCTTGTTATCACTATTTATCTTTTTAAAGTCATGTCCAACACAAAACCCCTTATAGTATAGTTACATTTTGATTCTCCCGAGCTTTATCGGCAATGGATACCAGTCCACCCTAACGGGATTTGGGGCGTGACATAATTGGTATTAGAGTGGGTCGTCCTAGGGAGTCTACAAATTCGTGTCTATGTAGAATTTTGTTTATCAATGTGTTGTGCACCACATTTATAAGCAGGAGGCTATGTGGCATTTGGGAGTTGTTACTTTCTTTCCATTGTTTAGATCGTGCCATAAAGTCAAGTGTAATAGGTTCATTGTGTCTAATTCCTAAATTGTTTTGTACAACAAGTATGCCTAAAATAAGAAAAAACAAAGGTAACGAGAAGGCAGTAGAAATGGTGCCTGGTACACCCAGTCATGTGAGACAATGGAATGAGGCTCAAGAAGAGTCTTTATCGTAGACATCTCCAACTCCTCTAGTTCCTAATGAATCAGAGAACAGTGAAATTCCCCCTGAGCCACCTATTGATACTACCGTATAGGATCTGAGAAATGCAGTCTATCTATTGGCCCATATAGTTGCTGGTCAAGGTCAAAGGCAGGAAGGTCTAGTTATGGGTACAGGTGGTACAAATAGGGCAGTCGGTACCAGTATACATGATTTTCTTAATTTGGACCCTCCAACCTTCACTGAGTCAGATCCTAAGAAAGACCCCCAGGACTTTATTGATCAGATTCAGCGTACTTTAGATGTTATGCATGTGGGTGGTACAGAAGCAGTCAAGTTGGCGACATATAGGCTAAAGGGTGTGGCTATATTATGGTATCAAGCTTGGAAACAATCTAAGGATATAGATGCACCTCCAATTACCTGGAAAGAGTTCAAAGAGGCATTTCTTGACCATTATTTGCCCCTAGAGGTTCGAGAGGCCCATGTAGACCAATTCCTGAATCTTCACCAAGGGAATATGAGTGTGAGGGAGTATTGTCTTCAATGTAATTCCCTGGCAAGGTACACTTCTAATGTTATTGCTACAATGGCAGATAAAGTCCGTTGATATGTAGATAGGTTGGATATGTATCTAGTCAGAGACTGCACCATTGCTTCCTTGAATAAAGATATGGATATAGCAAGAATGCAGGCTTTTGCACAGAAATTAGAGGATCAGAGGCAGAGGAGAAGGACGCAAGAATCAGAAAGGGCACAATCAAAGAGGGCCAGATCTACATTGCAGTTTACACCACCCCAAAGTGATTTTCGGCCTCAATTTTCTAGTAGACCACCTAGGACATCATCCCCCTACACTATAGCCAATGCTCCACCACAACTTCAGGGGTCTCGAAGTAATCAGTTGGGTCAACGATATGAATTTCAACGTGCCTGGGAAATGGGTTTTTTGGCAGCCCAACCAACGATTCCTAGGAAGCCTTATAAACAGTGTGGAAGGAGTCATCCGAGTATATGTATTGTTGGGATAGATGTTTGTTATTTGTGTGGTTTGCTAGGGCACATGATAAGGGACTACCCAAGGAGACGTATGGGTAGTATGGCATAATCTATTGGGTCAGCTATTGCATCATCATCATTAGTTTCTCTAGTAGGTAGGGGTCAGCAAGAACATATGGGTCATGGTGGAGGTGTTAGAGGGACAGCTAGCACTAGCGGTTTCCAAAATCGTACTTATGCACTGAAGATTCGACAGAATTTGGAAGCTTCACCTGATGTGGTTATAGGTACATTGTCCATCTTTTCACATAAGGTATATGCATTAATTGACCCTGGTTCTACGTTATCCTACATCACTCCATTAGTTGCTGGGAAGTTTAAGAGAACACCCAAATTATTGAACAAACCATTTGAAGTGTCTACACCAATCGGTGAATACATTATGTCTAGAAGAGTTTATTATGATTGTGTAGTAACTATTCGTGATTTTGACATATTAGCTGACCTTATTGAGTTAGAAGTGGTGGAATTTGATGTTATTATGGGTATAGATTGGTTCGAGCATGATAGTTTGTTGTGGTCCCAACTCTTATCTACGTAGTAGAGGTATTGTTGGACATGTTATGTATCTATGCTATGAGCCTTGACTCTCATGTTTTTGATGTTATGATATGAAATTTTACCCTTAGTCCCAATTTCCTTGTCTATGCTTATCTCTTATTGTCATTTTAATTGCTTTAGCAACCAAGAATATGTAATGATATGCTATAAGGCTTATTTCGGGTTCCTTCATACTTCCTATTGACCGGTCACATCTATGCCATAGGTCTGGGGCGTGGAAATGGTTATATCAGAGCACCAGGTTGTTAGATTCTCGGAGCCCAACAACTGCGTTGATTAAAATCTTATTCATGGTTGTATTGTGCACCACAACTATGAACCTGGCTATGAGACATTTTAGGAAATGTTTCCCGTCTTCATGTCCTAAGTCATTTTATAGAGTTGAAGTAATTCCCCCCCCCCAATAATTGTTCTTTTTTATACTAGATTATGCCAAACACAAGATAAAGAAGAGTCTGCTCTCCCGAAGAATAACCGACTCATGGAGAATTTTGACATGTACTTACTATGTTAGCTCAAGCTGTGGCTAATCAAGCCAACAAAAAGTTAGAAGCCCCTCATGCTCCTACTCTGGTAGATCAAGTGAGGAACTTTATGAGGATGAATCCACTAGAATTCTATAGATCTAAGGTAGATGAGGACCCTCAAGAGTTCATTGATGAGGTCTACAAGGTATTTGCTATCATGGGAGTTAGATCAGGGGAAAAGGTAGAGTTGGCGGCTTACCAACTCAAAGGGGTTTCACAAATATGATTGAATTAATGCAAAGAAAAGAAGAGGGTTCACAATGTGGTCTGTGGGAGGAGTTCAAGGTGGTTTTTGTTGATCGATTCTTCCCTTTTAGGCTTAGGGAAACTAAATTAGTGGAGTTCATAAACTTGAAACAATGATCTTTGAGTTTGAGGGAGTATGCCCTTAGGTTCAATCACCTTTCAAAATATGCCCTCCAATTGGTGGCCGATCCAACATCTAGGATGAGTAAATTCGTGATAGGAGTATTCAACTTGGTGAGTGAGGAGTGTCGGTCCACTATGTTGATTAGTGAGGATTTTTTCACCTTATGAATTATGTTGAACAACTTGAGGGGGAGAAGCTTAGAAAGAAGAGAAATGAGAGATGCAAGAGGGTTTGATTTGATGGTAGCTTCCAAGGTCAAAAGTGTGGTGATGCTCCAAACAAGAGGGTCGCCAAGGATGGGGTGGCCAACCCCAATAATCAAGGTGAAGGTGTAGGTGGGCAAGCTCCTTTTATACGACTTGTGAGATTTCTTACCCAGTTCGGGTGTGTGCTTTTGATATGGTGGAATGAATCATTAGATGAGGCATTGTTCATAAGGATGGTCATCGTCGTTCTCAACCATACCCCTCTATGGGTCACTAAACTTGGATTAGTGTTTCATAGGTAAGTTGAAAGTTTTGATTTTGATGGATCCGAGTTCCTCTATGCCTTGCATTATTCCATTTTGGTTGCTTATGGGCCTCTTGCACCAAGTTGTTATGTGAACCTTTTGTGTCTACCTCTTGTTGAGTATATTATTGCTAAGAATGTTCATAGGTGTTGTTCCGTGTTCATCTTGCCTTGTGACTTGTTAGAGTTGATGTGGTAGAATTGATGTCATACTTGGGGTTGATTAGTTGCATGCATATTATGTCACCGAAGAGAGTAGAACCCGTATAGTTTGTATTCAACTCCCTAATAGGTAGGTCCATTCTTGTCTTAAGGTCCAATTGATCTGTAAGGGTTTTCCCCATGTTCTTATTGGGTAAGGTCTTGTATTGTGATTTTCGTTGAACTAAGGTTGTTGGATTGGAGGTTTCGAGGTGGTTTGTCTACTTGCATATCCTGTTTCTAATGAGTGTAGAACCGTAAGGTTGTAACATGATGGTTAAGGATGGTCAATTTATGTGGTCAACTAAAATGGGTTAGTCACTTCTCTAAGCTTGATCTTTGTTTTGGGTTTTGTCTCTAAGTGAGGATAAGAGTTGGCGATATTCTTAAGTGTTTTTCCGAACTAAGGGTGAACATTTAAGTATTATTAGAGATGTTTGGTAGACTTATGCAATAGCTATGTTTATGGTTTCATGAATATGGTCTTAAAACCCTACCTTAGCTTGTTGGATATGGCCTCTAGTGGTGAAGCATTGATTTATTTAGAGTTTGTGAATCATTTAGGGATAGTGTTGTAAGTCTTGGGGATGAGAGATTACTTGCTAAATGTGATAGATGTGAACAAAGGATAACAAGAAGGTCATTAGAATACTTTAAGGATGATGACATGACTATGCATCATTTTCCCCATTAAGGCTAATGTTTTGGTCGGTGCTCTAAGTAGCCTACCGTCTGTTGAGGATTATGGCAAGAGGTGACTTGAGGGGTCCATTGTTTGGCTAGAATGGGGGATTAAGTTGGAAGAAGTTAAGCATGGTGGTGTAGTATTCTTTATTATTCCAAATCTTCTTTGGTTGGAGAGGTCTAGATTAAGCAAGGCCTTGATTACGTCTTATTAGGGTTAGAAGTTTTGGGTGAAGAGATGGTAGAGTAGAGGTGGTCTCCCAAGTGGGAGATGGTAGTTTATGTTACTAAGTGGACTAGGTGGGTTAAGGTTGACAATTGACTTGAGGATTGTGAGCCCTTATAGGATGTACAAAAAGGTTGGTAAAGTTACTTAAGGATGGGAATTACCTAGGGATAGGTTATGGTTTGTCCAGTTTTCATGCTTTTAGGTTGAGGAGATGTGTTGGTGATTCTAGTGTCATAAAACTCTTTGAGGTTGTGGGTATTGTTGAGGGTATGTTGGCTTATGAGAAGGTCCAGGTGGAGGTATTGGATGGAAGGGATAAAGAAGTTTATTAGTGAGGATGTAGTATTTGTCAAGGCCCATTCAAAGAATCTCCAAGTTGATAGTGCCTCCCGAAGCGGGCATGGAAAAGCAATATCCATAGCTCTTTCATTTTATTCAAGCATATGGTATCATGTCATACCCTTTTTGTGATTTCATGTCTCATGTTCCAGTCCCTAAGTCATTTGCATGCATTCATGTTCACATTGAAAAGGCTTATGGTGATTTTACACTTATGTTGAGATTTTTAAAATGGTGTTTAAAGTGTGTTGTTGCATTCTTGTTGGGGCTGGTATCCTTATCATTACTCTTCTCTTGTACGTTTTTTTCATATTCGGGGACGAATGTTCCCAAGACAGAGATATTACAATGATTCCAAAAAGTGCCCAAAAATGTGCCTTCAAAGTGACCTGAATCGTAATTTCCTTATATCTAAAAATTTGTGTGTTATTTCAAAAATTCGACTTCATATTCTTGTTCAGGTGGTAAAATTGAGTAGGAAATGAGTCTAATCCAAAGTCTAGAGCAACTGTAGAAAAATCCCAAATTTTAAAGTGTCAAATCCCAGTGTATAGTGGGCATTCTTGGCGCGACACGCCTCTGTGTTATTTTTGTCAAATTTTTGTTGTCAGCTACAAGGCCTTTGGGTCTTCGGCCTAAGCCTTTGCACACGTGAAAATACCTATATTTAGTCATATTTTGCCTTCATATCATATAAGACATTCCCAAGTACTCACTCAAACACATAGGCTTATATTTCTCTCAAATTTCAATACCGGATCTTAAGGAATTCAATCAAGCTCCATGTTTTCATCTCCAATCTTCATCAAATTCATCTCCAAAGCTAAGTTATGTGGCTTTCTTTCATGGGTTTATTTCACCCATGATGCCCAATCTTCCTTTTCTTACAAATTGCATGATTTAAAGTTGATTTACTCATGGGTCTTGTTTATTATGAAATTCACTGCACACTATGTTGAGGTTTATGAAATTGTGACTATTTTACTATGTTTTGGGCTTTTAATCTATAATTTATTGTGGAGGTTTGCTGAAGAATTTTGATGTATATTGCTTGAGGGTGTTACCAATTATCTATTGATGATTTTACATTGGATTTTCTAGCATATAACACTCTTGAATTGCATGTTTTACACTAGTATTCAATACCTGCTAAGTGTTTGATAAAATCTTTTTAAGCAATCTTTAAGTTTTATTGATCTATTGGTTAAGTTATGATTCAAGTGACTCTATGTTGATTATGAGCTTTCTAAAGATGTGTTTAAATCATGAAAATGTTGTGATGTTGTAGGGTCGGATTAAGCCCCCTTGTTAGGATTATACCTCTTGTGAACCATTGATGTTGGTGGTATTGAAAGGGTAATGTTGTTGATGACCCATTCTTATGATTGAAATTAAGCTCACCGTTTGAGGTCAATGATGTTAAGAGCTACTCGTGCTATGTCTCTATGTTTATTGCAAGTTATTAAAGTATGATTATCTTATATATTCTATGGGATTAGACTTAGCACCAAGTAGACTGGAGGCAAGTCCCCAAGTCCTAGAACTACATGCCACCATAGGTGAAGGGATTAGAGGCGAGTACCCAAATCTCTAAGATCTGAATACCCTAAGTTTGAGGGCTTGAGGCGAGTACTCGATTCTTTTCTTGAGGCAAGTACATGAGCCCAAGAACTAGAGGTGAGTACCTGGTTCACATAAGGCTTAGTGGATCCACTTAGGCATTAGGATGTTTGCCTTGGCAAGTAACTTCCCCCTTTCCTCCGATGTGGGGTTTGACATCGGGATTCTGAGTTGTAGCTTGCTTGGCCTTATTTTATGTCCGTTGAGGTTTCTTCCCACACTATGTATAGTGAATTATACAAGTTGATTTGGATTTTAATCATGGTTTTACCTCAAACATCATTCATACATGTCATATTATTAGTATGTTATTTATTGCTTATGATTATGCATTTTACCTATGATGCCTATTTCTTGTTGCATTGCATCTCACATACTTAGTACATTCAAACATACTAATACATACTCTATTCTTACTTGATATCACCATGTAGGAACCGGTGCACCGCTTGGTCATCCTCCTCCCCCACATTACTAGTACGATTGTCTCTCAAGCTTGTTGGTGAATCCTCCATTTCGGGGATGTTGCTTTTATTTCTTGCTACGTAGTAAATCTATCTTTCCTTTATTTGTGTTTCACTTGAAGCCTCAGGAGAATTTTATTGATGAGTTTCGGTGGCAAAGTAGGAATTATCAAATTTTAATCTTGCACTGAATTTGATGGAAACCAAGTAGCATTAGGGATTTTAGGTTCCATTTGAGGTGCATTTGACGGGTTACTCGACTAAAAAATAAAATGATCATTTATATGCTGCTTGGAGATGCAGGATGATTAAGGTTGCGCCAGATTTTTGTCATCTAATATTTTTTTTTGAATTTCAAATATTATCTAGTCCCAACTGTCCCTTCAAGTTTTTTTTGGGGCTTTCAAGTATACTATTTTCTCTATCTTAAGATATCCATTATGATTTGTAGGAATAATTTTTTCAAATTATTTGTCATTTTAAAAGTTTAAAATAAAACCAATTATTTCTTATTTTTAGTAGTTATTATTTATTAGAACTACAAACACCTTAATTATGGAGAGATGGTACAAATATAGTAATTGAATAAATATTATATCTTAAGATATAAATATGAGTAAAAAAGTTTAAAAAAACTCCGTTATTAATATTTTTTTAAGGAGCATGTAAAAAAAGAAACTTGACGGATAATCTGAGATGGAAGGAGTATATGGATATATTATCTTGTTAAATAAAAAAATTTCTGTTTTTTCTTTTGAACTAGGTAAAATATTCTATATGTCATAAAAATGGAACTAAATAAAGTGTATTAGTATTGATGGATTAATTATGCTAACTTTTTCTTATCGATTGTTTGATTTGTTGTATCAAAAAAAAAGTATTATAATATGAGTACTTTTGATATTATTAATGCTATGCTTTATTATGTATAAAAATTGTATTGAATAAATTGTATATTGATATTGTTGTACCACAACTAAAGTTTATATTAAAATTTTATACCAGTGTTATTCTACCTAATACACCATACCAAACAACTATTTTATAAATGTAAAATCTAAAATAATTCAAAGCTAGGAAAAAAAATTGAATAGCTTGCGTGGGAATTTCATATTAGTTGGTCTGCTGAATAGGAAAGTTTCATTGGTGTTTAGAGTCTCAATATGATCTTATTTGATCAACCAGAAAATTCCGAGTGATCCAAGCTTCGTCCAATATTCAAATTGTACTTCAGTTATTGTCTCTCATTTGCACAAGATGAGATTTTCTTATGAGAGCTTTTTCTTACTCCCATAATTTCGAATATACGATGGTATTTTTACAAATTAATTTGTACACTAAGTTAATTATGTAGAAGAGAAGCTTTCATATATTAATTTAGAAGATAGTCCGAAAATTAAAAAATATTGTGTTAAATGTACTTCTATGCAGACAAATTGTAATTGTTCATGACTAGTCTCTGTGGTATAAAAACTTAGTGGGTTCGATATGTAGAATTAGAACCTGTTTGCTTTCTTTAAGCCAAAAAGAGGAGCTCTATATTGATACCAGCTACATTTGGGACAGGATAAAAGTACTAAAGTCTTCAACTTAAGCAAACAAATACAAATATGCCATAGTTAACTTATCTGATGGATAGGACAACTTGAAATGGTATATGTTGTCTATTGTAAAATATCAAAAGAACTAAAGTTAAGAAATTCATGATCAGCACTCATGCCAATCACAACACACCAGACAATAACGTAACTGGCGTAATCCCACAAGTAAAGTATAAATAAGATAGGATGTGAGCAAACCTTACTCTTACCTACGTGGGGTAGAGAAGTTGCTTCCGGTAGACATTGGCACAACCATACAATGCAAAAACAGGCATTCATGCCAATCACATGATCCCAAGAGAGACAACAAAAACATTAGATGATTCCTTTTGATTGGTCCTAGCCTTGATGGTTCTCTATAATGTGAGAATATGGTTATAGAAAGCTATCAGAAGAACATTGACAAAGAAATAACTCGACCTACAGAATATTATCCATACACAACATTCAAGGATGTGCGTGGTCAACGAAGTGGTTTAATTTGAGAACCATGTGGTCTCAAGTTAAAATCCCAATAGAGACAACAAAAACACTGGGTGATTTCTTATCATATGTTCTAACCTTTATAGACAAAGTTATCTGGTAGATGCTGTTGGCTAGAGGTGACACCTATCCTATAGAATTAGTCAAGGTGCACAAATGCTAGCTCATATATTATAGTAATTACAAAAACAAACAATTATATACATGAGAAAATATAAATCTAGTGATTAGCAGCAAGGAGAACACCAAAACTATTCCACAAGAAAATAGTTTAAGGATATCCTTCACATGTGTGTCTTGTTCTATATTTGAAATACCAAACAGAATATGAAAACACATGACAAGAAAATACTCTTACAAATTATTTGTTACTCAAATATTTTGATTGAAGCTTTTTTCTGCTGCTGTTCTATTGTGTTCACTATCACTTCAGTTGAAAAAGGACAAATTAGGCTTTCCACGTAGGTTCCTGCACCGTGGAAGTCATCATAGTTAATAACCTGTGGATGTTTGAATTCATAATCTTTTGAATTATATATTATAGAAGTTTCTCTAAATACCGCCAATATTTCACCTTTATTTTATATAAAAAGAGTGGATTTTAAGCTTGGTCATTTGGATACCTGATGGTAAACTTTTTTATCTACAAGTCTTTACCTCGTACTCATTGAAAACCCAAGCACCTAAATGAGTTCTTGTATACTCACTAAAGATGCAAAGTGTTGGAAATTCTAGATAGCAAGACAACACAAATATTACTTAATACAAGTAGAAGAGAAGTGGAGAAAAGATGATTTTCTGTTCAACTTTTGCCTACCGAAAATGGGTAGATTACATGACTATTTATAGGTGAATTTATAGATGTACCTAACCTAGCATACATGTATCATGACCAAAGCCTAGGGCCTATATGTGACACAATGCATGGAGAACCTGAAAGGACCCCAAGCAAGCCACTTAACATATCGTACACATCCTTGGCGTAGAAGCAATGATATATAATAAGAGATTGTAAATAGGGATAAATAGGGCTAAGAGGCAACGTTCATATCACAAACATGAAGAAATGAGAGAGTCAAGTCTCATAGCATAAATACATAGCTTGTCCAATAACACCTCTACTACATAGATAAGAGCGGGGGCCAAGACAAATAACCGGGCTTACTCTCATAGTCATAACTATATATTAAAGTAAAGAGAATCTTAATACATAACATGAGATAAAAGTCATTATCCCCAGATTTGAAGACTCACTAACCAGCTTTGAATGGAAGTACTAGCCAAGAGAAGGAGGGTGATTAATCTGTTTTCCAGTACCTACATTGCGACATCATGTAGGCATATAGTATGCTTTAGTATGTTTGAATGTACTAAGTATGTAGTATGTAATGCAACAAGGGATAGGCAACATATTCAAAATGCATAATGATAAGAAATAGATATCATAGTAGCAATAGGACATATATGATCAATGCTTAAGGTAAAACATGCTTGTAAATCATGATCAAAGAATGTACACTCAATATGGAATACATACTCAAACCTTTTTTACTAGCCTTCATGAAATGGTCCAAATGACCCCCACTCGCCTTACAGTATAACATTTTTGGAGAGTATTACCAATACTCCTACCGTACGACATAGTCTTTTTGATAGGTAGTATAAGATGTCTCCTATTTTACAATATAATCTTTTGGGTAGGAGCCATAGTTCATTTTACCATACAACATAGCCTTTTTTGATAGAATGTCCACACCTTACGATATGATCTTTTATATGAAAACCATTAGTATTTCTATCATATGGCATAGCCTTTTCGGTAGGGTGTCTATACCTTACAATATGATCTTTTCAGCATGGACCATAGTCATTCTACCTTATGGAATGGCTTTTTCTTATGATATTTATACCTTACGATATGATCTTTTTGGTAGGAACCATTAGTCACTCTACCTTATCACATGGCCAGTCGGAATCATAGAACTAGCTCATCAAACCATTACATTTCAAGCATCAAGGGAGGGCCTTCTCCATTTTCTCAAGAGCACAACAAACATGGGAATCCAACAATCTACTTGCAATACCATAGGTACTTTTCCATGTAAAAAACTAATATAATCATTCCTACAATCATCATAAAGTCATTCAACTCATATATCATGCTTTAGACCTTCAACAACTCAAGAATCCATAACCATACATTTTATCAAACACTTGGCTAATGTGTAGTGCTAGTGTAAAATCATACAATTCAAGAGTGTTATCATGCTAGAAAAATCAATGTAAAACCATCAATAGATACTTGGGAAAACCCTCAAACAATATTTATCAAAACCTTTCATCAAATCCCACAATAGATCTTAGATTTATAGCTCAAAACATGCTAAAACAATCACAATTTCATGAAACCCCAACATAGTATGCAGTGAAATTCTTAATAAGACCCCTGAGTAAATCAACTTTGAATTATAAAATTTTAGGTAAAAGAAAGTTTGGGCATCATAGGTGAAAGAAACCATGAAAGAAACTCACATACCTTGACTTTTGAGAATAACTTGATGAAGATTGGAGATGCAGACGTGAAGCCTGAGTGAAATCCTTAGATCTGGATGAGGTTTAGGACTCTTGATTTTGAGAGAAATATTAGTATAAGTGTTTGAGAGAGTTTTGGAAAATGTATTGGATGATATGAAGGTGAAATATGACTAAGTATAGGTATTTTCACGTATAGGGAGGTTTAGGCCCAAGAACCAAAAGCCTTAGACAGACTCAACAAAAATAGACATTTTTAACACTTAGGCTTGCTCCTAACGCATTGCGCTTGGGGAACGAAAACCTCACTGTATTTTGACACTTTGAAATTTTGAAATTCGCTAGTCTAAAATTTGGATTTAACCTATTTTCTACTCAAGTTGATCCCCTAATCAAGAATATGAAGTCAAATTTCTAAAATAATGAATGGATTTTGATATATATGGAAATTACAATTTTGGGTACTTCCGAGGCACATTTTTGGGCACTTTCAGGGTCATTTCAACATGTACCATAAGTAATACTTCACACCTCCAAGTTCATGAATACACCTAGCTAGACTTAATCTAGACTTTTCCATCAATTCATGCATCTCCTAATATATTAATCTGCTACATCATGAACTAAAATAAATATGATGTGAACGCACTAAATAATGTGAACAAACTTTTTTCAAAATTGCCCCTTAAACTTGATTCACTACTCAAAAAGTCATCTACAACTGCTGAAAAATATCAGTCTTCAATGGCTTGGTGAAAATGTTTGTAACTTGGTCTTGATATTTCACAAACTCAAGCTCTACCTCTTTCTTCGATATACAATCCCTCATGAAATGAAATTTGATTCAATATGTTTTCTCCTTTCATGAAACACCGAGTTCTTGGACAACAAGATGATTGATTTGTCACAAATACAATTCACAGTTTCATCTTCTTTGGGTTGGTAGATTTCTTTCAAAAAGCTCCTTCGTCAAATTGCATGACAAACACAAGAAGAAAGTGTTACATATTCTGCTTCACATGTTGATAAAGTCACAATTGGTTGTTTCTTGGAATTCAGTGACACTCCCTAACTTTGTGCTCTTGTATGTCCATGTGTCAAGCCTAATTGGGTTAGGTTGTGGGTGTACCAGATTCGTGGGAGACTCCTAGTACCTTAACGAGTTCAAGACTTACCTCCAAGTTGGGTTTTGGGTGTTGTTTCATACAAGGATCAACTTTAAACTAGCAAAACTCTTAGAAAAATTGTAATTGGGTGGACCATGACATGTCAAATGAAATCCCTTTTAGTTAGGTTTGCAATGCACTTGGTTTCACCTCATTCTGAGTTCGGATGAAGAAGTTATGATCATTTTCGTAAGGCCCTCTCGTGCAATATTGTCACACGGACTGTTTGACGGCCAGTGTGGGCTTTGACGGGCCATTTAGGGAAGCTAGGGTTGGAAAAGGCCATTATTGGAACTAATGAATGTGGCACAACTAGTTGTATTGACCATGCAGCTCACCACAAAACGCGGGGATGGCCACAAGGTGTGTCAAAGGGAACTTGTTGGAAATTAGGAAAAATATGGCTAATGGTGGTGACACGAGCACTGTTGATGGGCTATGTAGAGTGGGATGGCCCATGGAACCTAGACATGTAGTGGCCTACAACATTTCTTGTGTCTAAGGAGGTGTGATGGATCAGTACATGGTCCATGTAATGCCATATGGTCCGTGAAGCGGTCCATCAAAGTAACTAGACGTCAATTTTTCCAAGTTTGCCTACTTCCATTTTTTTTCACTAAGGCACTCCACACAGGCACTCCATAAAACTTGTGGAGTGCTACCTGGCTAGTGAATTCTACAGTGAGATGACACTTTGAAAATATTTCCATCCGTTCACTAATGGCATTTTTGTAAATGCTAATTATCCTAATGACCCTTTTTGACTTTTTAGGCTATCTTAACCTTCCAAGAAGACCTAAACTCTAATCTTAAGGATCCAATTTCACTACTCTCATCTATATCACACTCCCAAATCCTCTCAAGAGCCTCCATTAAGCCCCAATTCAATTTCAAGGAAACCCAAGAACAAGATTGGATTCCAAGATCATTACCGAGTCTCCATTCTTCCCAATCTCAATTCCAAGCAACTCTAGACCTAAGGTATGTGAGTTTCTTTCATGGGTTCCTTTCACCCATGATGCCCAAGCTTTAGTTTTCCTAAATTTGATAGTTTAAAGTTTAGTTTACAAATGGGTTTACTAGTATGAACATGTCTATGAACTATGTTAAAACTATGTAGAAGTTGTGACTATTTTGCTATGATGTGAGCCATATATCTTTGATCTAACTTAAGTTTTGATGAGGAGTTTTGATGTGAATGTCTTGGGGTGTTACAAAGTGTTAATTTATGGTTCTACAATAGATTTTTTTTTGCATAATTTCATCCCTTAATTGCTTGGTCTTATACCCCCATTGTACACCCACCAAGTGTTAGAAGATGTATGGTTATGATTTTTTGAGGAATCGAAAGGTCAAAGCATGAGATATGATATGAATGATGTTATAATGATGAAATGAACTTATATACATGATAAATTCTATATAAAATGTTGCATTATACCATACTCAATCGAGTTGAGAATTTGTACTCATCAACCATGTGAGGGGTTAGTACTTCACCGCCTAGGATGATTGGGGTGTGAACATCAATAATAGAGTTGGCAATTTGTACTCATCAACCATGTGAGGGTTTTATACTTCACCACCTATGATTATTGGGGTGTGACCAACATCAACCATATGAGGGGTTTATACTTCACCACCTAGGATGATTGGGGTGTGACCAACATCAACTATGTGAGGGGTTTATACCTCGCCACCTAGGATGATTGGGGTGTGACCATCATCAACCAACAAAGGTTGGAAAGTCAGTTTGGTCTCTTCTTCACATATGATATTTTATATGAGCAAGATTTACATAAGCATGTTTTACTTTAGCATTGATTATATATGCCATATTACTATATTGTGCCTATTGTCTATAGTTATGCATTTTAATTATGATGTCTATTCCTTGTTGCATTGCATCCCACATACTTAGTACATTCAAATGTACTAATGCGCACCCTTGCTTACATGATATCACACTGTAGGAACTGGTGCCCGAATTGATCCTCCTTCTCTATGTTGCTAGGTGGTGCTATTCCAAGCTTGTTGGTAAGTCCGTCATTTCGGGGACCTTAGTCTATGTTACTATTATATATGTATTAAGACACTATCTTATATTCTATTGATTATGAGGCTGATCTCTGTAGCTCTGTCTTTGCCCCCATTCTACTTATGCATTTAGAGGTGTATGTTGGACAAGTTATGTATTTATGATATGAGTTATGACTCCTTGTTTTGGTATGTTGTTGTTTTGGCAAGCTTTTCATTAGCCCCATTGCCCTTATTTTAATATAGATGTCTTCTGTATACTTCTGCGACCATGGCAGTTTTATGACAAGTAAAGAGGCTTGATTGGGGTCTCTTTGGGTTCCCCATTCACCATGTCACCTCCAGGCCCTAGGCTTGGGTCATGACAAACTTGGTATCAAAGCACCAGGTTGATAAATCCTCGGAGTCCAACACACCGCATCAATTAGAACCTATTCATAGTTATGAAATGCGCCATGACTATGGACAGAAGGATATGAGGCATTGTAGGAAATCTTTCCCTTCTTTATGTCCTAAGTTGTGCTATAGAGTTATTATAAGTATTCCCCCCTAATGATTATTCTTTACAATGATAGATCATGACAAATATTAGAGGAAGACGGGCTCAAACTCACAAGGATCAACCTACCAATGGTGAGCTCTGAGATGCCCTTACTACATTTGCGCAAGTGGTGGCCAACCAAGTCCATCTAGGGGCCCAAGCCCCTCATGCTACTACCCCGGGAGCTAGGGTAAGGCACTTTATGAGGATGAATCCTCCGATTTTTCATGGGTCAAAGGTAGATGAAGATCCATAAGAGTTTATCGATGAAATGTACAAAATCTTGACTATCATAGATGTTGGACCAAATGAAAAGGTGGAGTTGGTAGTGTACCAGCTCAAATGGGTGGCTCAAATTTAGTTTTCTCAATGAAAAGGTGAGAAGGGTAATGGCTATATGGTGCTTTGGAAGGAATTCAAATTGGCCTTCCTTAATCGGTTATTCCCTCTTAAGCTTAGGGAAGCAAAGTTGGTTGAGTTTATGAACTTGAAATAAGGTGGTATAAGTGTGAGGGAGTATGCCCATAAATTTAATTAACTTTCAAAGTATGCTCCTCACTTGGTGGTCGATCCTAGGTCAAGGATGAATAAGTTTATTATGGGGGGGGTTCGACTTAGTAAGTGAAGAATGTCGGTCCATCTTGCTTATTGGTGATATGGATTTGTCTCAGTTGATAACCTATGCTAAGCAAATGGAAGAAGAGAAGTTGAGAAAGAGGAGTGGCCATGAGGCCAAGAGGGCCCAGATTGAGGATTAGTTCCAAAAGGGTGCTAGATTTCATCAAGACCAAGGGTCTTCTCATATTTCTAATAGGGGATTTGCCAATGACTTCCCTAGGCCTCAAGGTGTGG
>JAOTQJ010156633.1:0-12761 GCA_025642045.1 Solanum sejunctum | reverse complement strand
GGGTGCAAATATAGTTCTATTGGGTAGAGGTGGTCCTCAAGATGGTGCGCCAAGGCACAACTTGTTTTATATACTATATGGAAAGCAAGGGGTTGGTGCGGTTCCCGATACTATTATCGGTATGCTGAGAATCTTTGACTTTGATGTATATGCTTTAATGGATTCGGGTGCCACTCTTTCCTTTGTATACTTTTTGTTGCTAGAATGTTTCATGTTGACCCTGAGTTGTTGCATGAGTCATATGAAGTGTCTACTTTTATTGGTGCCTCTATTGTTGCTAGGAATGTTTATAGAAGTTTTCCTATTTGCATTTTGCATTAGTTGATGCCTTGTGATCTTGTTGAATTAGACATGGTAGATTTTGATGTTATTCTTTAGATGGATTGTTGCATGCCTACTATGCTTCTATCGACTGAAGAACCTGTAGGGTCAAGTTTCACTTCCCAAATAAACCTGTCCTTGAGTGGGAAAGTCATGATGTGATGGTAAAGGGTAGATTTATTTCATGCATTAAAGCCCATAGGTTGATTTTCAAAAGGTATTTGTACCATCTTGTGAGAGACAAAAATGTGGAGTCCAAAGTCTCTTCCATAGAGTCGGTTCTAGTTGTAAATGAGTTTCTTAATGTCTTCCCAAATGACCTTCCCGGTGTCCCTCTCGAATGGGAGATAGATTTTGGCATAGATCTCCTTCCCGATATTCAACCTATCTCTACTCCCCCTTATCGTATGGTTCGGGTGGAGTTGAAGGAGTTAAAGGAGCAATTGAAAGATTTGGTGAAAAACAGATTTATTAGGCCTAGGTGCACCGGTGTTGTTTGTAAAAAAGAAAGATGGGTCACTTAGAACGTGCATTAACTACCGACAACTCAATATTATCACTATAAAGAATACGTATCCTCTTCCAAGGATTGACGACTTGTTTGCCCAATTGCTAGGGGCTAGCTTTTTCCCTAAGATTGTTCTTCGTTCAGGGTATCCTCAAGTGAAGGTGAGGGAGTGTGATATTCCCAAGATGGCCTTTCAGACTAGATATAGGCATTATGAATTCGTGGTGATGTCTTTTGTGTTAAGCAATGCACCAACCATCTTTATAGACTTAATGAATGGGGTCTTCAAACCCTACATTGATTCCTTTGTTGTGGACTTTATTAATGATATTTTGATCTATTTTCATAGTAGGGAGGAGCATATAGGGCATTTAGGTTTGTGTTGCAAAGATTGTGGAAAGCGAAATTGTATGCTAAATATGAAAAGTGTGAATCTTTGTTGAAGGAGGTTTCATTCTTGGGTTATGTCGTGCAGGGGATAGTGTAAAAGTGGATCCTAAGAAAACTAATGTGATTAGTAATTGTCCTAGACGACTAACCTAATCGGATATTAGGAGCTTCTTGGGCCTCGCAGGTTACTATAGAAGGTTCATGAATAGGTTCTCCTCCATTGCTTCCCCTATGACAAAATTGAATCAAAAAAGGTTAAGTTTGTGTGGACCGATGAATATGAGAAAAGGTTCCAAACATTGAAAGATAGGCTTATGTCCGCTGTTATATTTTCACTACTAAATGGGCTTGAGGGTTTTGCTGTGTATTGTGATGCACCTAGGGTTGGTTTGGGTTGTATTATTATGCAAAATGGTAAGGTCATAGTCTATACTTCTAGGCAACTTAAAGTGCATGAAAAGAACTATCCTACACATGATCTTGAATTGGCCGCTATGGCGTTTGCATTAAAGATTTGGCGTCATTATTTGTATGGAGTTCATGTTGATGTCTTCACTCAAAAAGATCTCAAGTTGAGGAAAAGATGGTGGCTCGAAATTCTTAAAGACTATGACATGAGTGTGCATTACCACCCGGGTAAGGCAAAGGTTATGGTGGATGCTTTGAGTCAGGTTTCTATGGGTAGCCCAGCTCATATGGATGGTGGTGATAGGGAGATGGCTAGGGAGGTGCATAGAGTGGCTAGATTGGGGGTGAGATTGGATGATTTGGGTAGTAGTGTTGTTGTTGTTGATGGTTCAAAATCTTTTTTGCTTGATAACGTGATAGAAAAAAAAGATCTAGACTCCTCGCTTGAGTTGAAGGCTTTGGTGAAAGAAGGCAAGATAGAGGTTTTCTTTCAAGGGGAAGATGGGGCCCTCAGATACCAAGGTAGGTTGTTGCATTATGTGTTGATGGTTTGAGGGAGAGAATTCTTGATAAAGCCCATAATTCCTCTTATTCTATCCACCCTGCTTCCACTAAAAGGTATAGAGACTTGAGGATGTATATTGGTGGGGATGCATGAAGGGGAACATTGCCAAATTTATTTTTGATTGTCATAGTTGTCAACAAGTCAAAGCCGAAAATCAAAAGTTGGGTGGCCTAACCCAAGACATAGAGATTCCAATTTTTAAATAGGACGTGATTAATATGGATTTTGTGGTTAGATTGCCCAAGACTAGAATAGGTTTTGACTCCATATGCGTGGTGGTTGATAGGATGACGAAATAGGCTCATTTTCTACCAGTTAAGACTATATACGAGGCCGAAAAGTATGCAAAGTTGTACATCCATGAGTTAGTGAGGTTACATGGGGTTTCTTTATCCATCATCTCAGATCGAGGTGCATAATTGACTTCACACTGTTGGAAGGTATTTTCAAAGGGGCCTTGGTACAAAAGTTCACCTTAGTACAGCCCTTCATCACCAAACGGATGGCCAAGCTGAAAGAACCATTCAAACCCTCAAAGATATGCTTAGGGCATATGTATTGGAGTTGAGGGGTTGTTGGGAAAACCATCTTCCTTTGATTGAATTCGCATACAACAATAGCTATCACTCTAGCATTGGTATGGCTCCTTTTGAGTCTCTTTGCGAGAGGTGATGTAGATCACTGGTTGGTTGGTTTGAAGTTAGAGAATTGGCCTTATTGGGACCGAATCTAGTTATGGATACTCTTGAGAAGGTTAGAATGATTAGCAAAAGGTTAAGAATGGCCCAAAGTCGTCAAAAATCTTATGTCGATGTGAGAAGAAGAGACCTTGAATTTAAAGTGGGTTATTGGGTTTATTTGAAGGTTTCTCTAATGAAAGTTATGGTTCATTTCGATAAAAAGTAGAAATCGAGTCTAAGGTAAATTGGTCCTTATATGGTCTTGAAGAGGGTTGGCAAGGTAGCTTATGAGTTGAAGTTTCCTAGTAAAATGAACTTGGTTCATCTAGTGTTCCATATGTCTATGTTGAGGAAATGCGTGGGTGACCCTAGTGCCACCATGCCTCTTGATGTGGTGGGTGTTGTTGAGGATAACTTTACTTATGAGGAGGTCCCAATTTGGATTTTGGATAGGCAAGTGAAGAGATTGAGGAACAAGGAGGTGACATTCGTTAAGGTCCTTTGGAGGAACCAACAAGTCGAAAGTGCTACATGGGAGGCTGAAGCAGATATGCAAAAGCGATATCCTTATCTTTTCCACTCCACTCAAACCAAAGGTACTAATCCTAAGCCCCTATGTGATTTCAAGTATTAATTTTTGGCCTTAAGCCATTGCATGCATTCATATTTATATGGGCAAGGTTTTATGGTAAATTTTGATGTTCATGTTGAGACTTTTGAGATTCATGATTAGATACATTTGTTGCATCCATGTTAGGCTAAAAATCTTCATGGCTACCTTCCTTGTGTACATTTCTTTTACAGTCGATGATGAATTTTCTCAAGGGGGAAATATTGTGACACTCTGTAACTTTATGCTCCTATATATCCATGTTTCAAGCCTCATTTGGTTAGGTTGAGGGTGTACTAGATTCATGGGAGACTCCTAGTACCTAAACGAGTTCAACACTTACCTCCAAGTTGAGTTTTGGGTGTTGTTGCATGCAAAGGTCAATTTTAAACTAGAATAGCTCTTAGCACATTTGTAACTAGGTGGACCCATGACATTTCATATGAAATCCCTTTGTGTTAGCTTCGCAACACACTTGGTTTCACCTCATTCCGAGGTCGGATGAAGGAGTTATGATTGTTTTTGTGAGGCCCTTCTATGTAGTGTTATCACACGGACTATTTGATGGACAGTGTGGCCTTTGACGGGTTGTTTGGGGTAGCTGGGCTTGTAAAAGGCCATTTTTGGCTCTAAGGAAGGTGACACGACCAGTGGTATGGGTAATGTCGCTCACCACTAACCATAGGTATGGCCACAAGGTGTGCCAAAGGGTGGTGCCACGGGCACTGTTGATGGGTCATGTAGAGTGAAATGTCCCGTGGCACTTAGACATGTCGTAGAATAAAACATTTGTTTTTTCTAAGTGAGGTGGGCAGACCAGCACACTATCTGTGTAACAACACACGATCCATGAAGAGGTCCGTCAAAGTGACGAGACATCAATTTTTCCAAGTTTCCCAACTTCTATTTTTTTTTCAACTAAGGCACTTCACTTGGGCACTCCACACGACCGGTGGAGTACTAAACGGCAAGTGAAGTCTCTAGTGAGATGATAATTTTCCAATTTTTCCATCCGTTCACTAATGGCATTTTGGTAAATGCTAATTATCCTAATGACCCTTTTTGACTTTTTACGCTATCTTAACCTTCCTAGAAGACCTACACTCTAATATTAAGGATCGAATTTCACTACTCTTATCTCAATTACACTCCTAAATCCTCTCAAGAGCCTCCATCAATCCCCAATTTAATTTCAAGGAAACCTAAGAACTAGATTGGATTCCAAGATCATTTCTAAGCCTTTATTCTTCCCAATCTCAATTCCAAGCAACTCTAGACTAAATGTATGTGAGTTTCTTTCATGGGTTCCTTTCATACATGATACCCAAGCTTTCTTTTTCCTAAATTTCATGATCTAAAGTTTAGTTTACAAATGAATTTACTAGTATGAACATGTCGATGAACTATGTTAAAACTATGTAAAGTTGTGACTATTTTGCTATGATGTGAGCCATATATCTTGGATCTATTTTATGTTTTGATGAGGGTTTTGATGTGAATGTCTTTGGGGTGTTACAAGGTGTTAATTGATAGTTTTACAATAGATTTTCTTGCATGATTTTATTCCTAAATTGCATGGTCTTACACCCCCCATTGTACACCCACCAAGTGTTTGATAAGATATTAGGTTACGATTTCATAAGGAATTGAAGGTCCAAAGCATGAGATATGATATGAATGATGTTATAATGATAAGCTTATGTACATGATAAGTTCTATATAAAGTTTTCCATTAGACCATACTCAACCAATTGGGGTTTTGTACTCATCAACTATGTGAAGGGTTAGTACTTCACCACCTGGGATGATTAGGGTGTGACCATCATCAATTGAGTTGGGAGTTTGTACTCATCAACCATGTGAGGGGTTTATACTTCACAACCTAGGATGATTGAGGTGTAACCAGCATCAACCATGTGAGGGGCTTATACTTCACCACCTAGGATGATTGGGGTGTGATCAACATCAACCATTTTAGGGGTTTATACCTTACTACCTAGGATTATTGGGGTGTGACCATCATCAACCAACCAAGGTTGTAAAGTTAGTTTGGTCTCTTCTTTACATATGATATTTTATATGAGCATGATTTACTTAAGCATGTTTTACTTTATCATTGATCATACATCACATATTACTATATTATGCCTGTTGTCTATTGTTACTCATTTTTATTATGATGCCTATTCCTTGTTGCATTGCATTCCACATACTTAAAACATTAAAACATACTAACATATACTCTTGCCTACATGATTTCACCATGTCGGAACTGGTGCCCAAGTTTATCCTCCTCCTTCACGTGGCTAGACGATGCTATTCCAAGCTTGTTGGTGAGTCCTCCATTTCAAGGACCTTAGTCTATGTTGCTATTATCTATGTATTAAGACACTATCATATGTTCTATTGACTATGAGGGTAAGCCAGGTAGCTCTGTCTTGGCCCCCGCTCTTTTTATGTATTTAGAGGTGTATGTTGGACAAGTTGTGCATTTATGATATGAGTTGTGACTCCTTGTTTTGCTAATATTATTGTTTTGGAAAGTTTTTCGTTAGCCCTATTGCCCTTATTTTAATATATATATCTTTTGTATGCTTCCGTGGCCAAGGATGTGTTATGACAAGTAAAGAGGCTTGATTGGGGTCCCTTTGAGTTCCCCATTCATCGTATCACGTCCAGGCCATATCTTGGATCGTGACAAATTCCATGTAAATGCAGAATTCCTAAAGAAGAAAACAAACCCAGTAGTACTTTTTCAGTCATCAACATCACCATCCCAATCACTATCACAATAGCCAACAAGCTTGAAGTCCTTAGAAGATGAATAAAAAAATTCATCATAAAGTATACCTTTGACATACTAGAGTATTCTTTTGGCTGCTTTCAGATCGAAAGTTGATAAATTTTCCATAAAATGACTAAAAAGTCCAACACCAAAATGAATTTCAGGTCTCCTACAAGTTAAATACCTTAGTCTTCCATAAGAGTCTTGAAATAAGTGGAATTGATGTTTTCTTCACCTTCATGCTTGGACAGTTTAATTACTCAATCCACGAGGGTGCTAACAGGCTTGCAATTCTCCATCTAAAATTTTTTGAGAATCTCTTTTGCATCTTCTCCATGAAAAATAAATATGCTATCATTCTTCTGCTCCACTTTAATGCCAAGATAGTATGACACTAGGCCAATATCCTTCATCTCGAATTCTCTTGCCATTGACTTCTTAAATTCTTCAAACATCTTCGGATTATTTCCTGTCAAGATCAACTCATCCGCATACAAACAAACAAGTAATGTGTCGCCACTTTCATTAAAGTGCATACTCATGTGGACACTTTACAAAACCATTGACTTGAAAGTATTTATCAATTCTACAATTCTAAGCTCGTGCAGCTTGTTTCAACCCATAAAGTGCCTGCTTCAATTTCAACACATTATCATCACATCCTTCAACCTTATAGCCAAAACGTTGACCAACATATACTTCTTCCTCTGAATTCCAATTCAAGAAAGAAAATTTCTATCACGACCCAAGCCTAGGGCCTAGACATGACACGGCGAACGGGGATCCAAAAAGAACCCCAAATAAGTCTCTTAACTTATCATTACACATCATTAGTTGTGGAAACACATAAAAGACATGTAGAATAGAATAGGGAAATGCGGCTAAGGGAAATCTTTGCAACACATCAATACCAAGAGACATGGAATCATAACGCATACCATAAATACATGTCCAACAAACACCTCTAAATACAAAGATAGAGCAGGGGCCAAGACAAAGTAACCGGGCTCACCCTCATAACCAAGTAGAACATAAGATAGTGTCTCAATACATAGACAAGAGGAAAACATAAACCAAAGTCCAAGAAATGGAAGACTAACCAATAAGCTTGGAATAACACCGTCTAGCCATGTGGAGGAGGAGGAGGATCAACTTGAGCACCAGTTCCTACATGGTGATATTATGTAGGCAGGAGTATGTGTTAGTACATTTGAATGTACTATGTATGTAGGATGTAATACAACAAGACATAAGCTTCATAGTTAACATTCATAACAATAGACAATAGGTATGATATAGAAACATGACATGTATGATCAATGTATAAGTAAAACATGCTTAAATAATCTACACTCATATAGAATATCATATGTGTAGAAGAGACCAAGCTAGCTATTCAAGGTATAAACTGATTGGTGGTTATGTAGTATAAACCCCTCACATGGTTGATGGTAATCATACCTTACAAACAGGGTGATGAAGTATAAACCTCCCGCATGGTTGATGAGTAAAAAACCCCAACATGGTTACCCGGGCTATTGTCCCCCCGGATCAGGCATGGTCTAATTCAACACTTTACATAGGATTTACCATAGGATCTAGTGCAATATTTCATATAGGAATAATCATATACATAAGCTCATTTTATCATCATAACATCATTCATATCATATTTCATGCTTTGGACCTTCATTTCCTCATGAAACCATAACCGAACATTTTATCAAACACCTTGGGGGTTTGTAATGGGGGGTAAAAGACCATGCAATTTAAAGATTAAATCATGCAAGAAAATTTGTAGTAAAACCATCAATATATACCTTACAACACCCCCAAGACATTCACATCAAAACTCCTTATCAAATCAAACATTATATCAAAGATTTAGGCTCAAAACATGCTAAAACAACCATAATTTCATGAACAAAAATCACCGTGTAGTAAATTTCTGAATATACAAGACCTATATGTAGAATTAACTTTAAATCATGTAATATTAGTAAAAATGAGGTTTAGGCACCATTGGTAGAAGTTCCCAATGTTTCAACACCATATACCTTAGCTTTGCAGAAGTACCTTCCGAAGGTTGACAATGGAGACTTGAAGCTTGAAGAGAATCCTTAAATCCGGATGAGGGTTTTGAGTCTTGGAATTTGGAGTAAAAGTATGTCTACGTGTTTTGGCGAGTATTAGGAAATGTTGAGGATGATATAAGGATGAAATTTGACAAGTATAGATAAAAACACATTTGGGAAACTTGGGCCCAACACTTAAGAATTTTTTGGGCCGCACAAGAAAAACTGCTAGGCGAAAAACACATCTCCACATCACAGACAAGACTAGGAGAGCGATTTGTACTAAAGCACGCCCAAGGTGCGTCGCAGAAGCATGGCAAATAGCTCACTGGGAATCGTTCCTTGAAAATTTATAATTACTATTTGTTTGCTCCTAAATTGAGGTTCGACCCTTTTTCACCTATTTTTGACACCCTGATCACTAATATGAAGTTGGACTTTTGAAATAACGAATGGATTTGTAGATATATGAAGTTAAAATTTTGGGCATTCTGAGATAAGTTTTGGGGTACTTTTTGGGGTTGTTACAACATCTCCCCACTTGGGAACATTCGTCCCTGAATGTAAAAGAGACGTACTAGACAAGGGTAGTCATGAAAAAATCACCCCCAACAAGAATGCAACATATCATGCAAAACACTATTTTCAAAATATTAATAAGTGTGAAATCATCATCGTAAGTTTACCCACATAAACATGAACGCATATGAATGACATAGGTGCTGAAATGTAAGACTTGAAATCACAATAGGACTTAGGATTTGTACCTTAGGCTTTAGTGGAGTAGAAAAGACAATGATACCGCTTTTGCATATCCGATTCGGCCTTCCATATAGCACTTTCAACTTGTTGGTTCCTATAAAGGATCTTAATGGATGCCACCACTTTGTTCCTCAATCTCTTCACTTGGCTATCTAAGATTTGAACAGGAACCTCCTCATTAAGAGCCACAATGGCATTAGTATCACCAACATATTTTCTCAATAGAGAGATATGGAACACCAGATGAACCAAATTCTTTTCACTAGGTAACTTTAACTCATAAGCTACCTTGCCAACTCTCTCTATAACCTCATAAGGGACAACATACCTTGGGCTTAACTTCCCCTTTTAACCAAAATGGACCACACCTTTCATTGGAGAAACCTTCAAATAGATGCACCCACTTGGAACTCTAGGTCCTTCCTCCTTACATCAGCATAGGATTTTTGATGACTTTGGGCCGCCGTCAACCTTTCCCTAATCATTTTAACCTTCTCAAGAGCATCTATAACTAGATCTAGCCCCAGTAAATCCACCTCTCCAACCTCAAACCAACCCACTGTGATCTACAACGTCTCCTATAAAGAGACTCAAAAGGAGCCATATAGATGCTAGAGTGATAGCTATTGTTGTAGGCAAACTCAATCAATTGAAGATGGTCATCCCAACTACCTTTAAGCTCCAAGACACAAGCCCTAAGCATATCATCAAGTGTTTGAATTGTCCTTTCTGCTTGGCCATTCGTTTGGCAGTGGAAGGCCATACTAAGGTGAACTTTGGTACCGATACCCTTTTGGAAAGATCTCCAAAAGTGTGAAGTAAATTTTGTACCCCAATCTAATCTGATGGATAAAGGAACTCTATGTAAGCTCACCAACTCATGGATGTACAACCTTGCATACTCTTTATCCCTCTTGATCAGTAGAAAGTGAGTCAATTTTGTCATCCTATCAACCACCACCCATATGGAATCAAAATCTTTCCTAGTCATAGGCAATCCAACTAGAAAATCCATGTTAATCACCTCCCACTTCCATGTGGCAATCTCTATGTCTTGGGTTAGGCCACCCGACCTTTGATCTTCGACCTTGACTTATTAGAAACTATGGCAACCGAAAACAAATTTAGCAATGTCCCTCTTCATGCCACCCCACAGATACACATCCCTCAAGTCTCTATACATTTTGGTGGAGCCGGGGTGGATAGATTAAGAGGAATTATGAGCTTCATCAAGACTTCTCTCCCTCAAACCATCAACACATGACACACACAACCTACCTTGGTATTTAAAGGTCTCATCTCCCCCTTGGGAGAAAACATCTATTTTTCCCTCTTTCACCAAGGCCTTCAATTCAAGCAAAGAGGAGTCAAGATTTTGTTTGGATATCACCTCATCAATCAAGGAAGACTTGGACCCATTAATAACCACAACAGCATCATTACCAACCGCTTCCAACCTAACCCCCAATCTATTCAGCCTCTGCACCTCCTTAGCAATCTCCCTATCACCACCAGCCACATGAGCTAGGCTACCCATGGACACTTGACACAAAGCATCTGCCACCACATTTGCCTTACCTGGGTGATAATGCATACTCATATCTATCATAATTTTTGAGAAGTTCTAGCCACCTTCTTTGTCTCAAGTTGAGATTTTTTTTGTGAAGACATATTGTTCCGGTTTGGTACCCATCAAACTTGATGAGGGGTTTGTACTCTTTAAACCTTGATGGGGGTTAGTACACCATCAACCTCATGGGGGGTTTGTACTCCATCAACCTCACAAAGGGGTTTGTACCTCATGCACCTTCCAAGCGGGTGATAGGCCTTTGATTGCACTTATAGTGGTCACTCGGTACACTCGTATTATGATCTATATAAGCATGGTTTTCCTTCAGGAATTATTCATACATGCCATGTTGTTAGTATGCTATTCATTTCTTATGATTATACATTTTGCCTATGATGTCTAACTCTTGTTGAATTGCATCCTACATATTTAGTACATTCAAATGAATTAACACATACTTTGTGACGATATGATGTCACCATGTAGGAACCGGTGTATCGCTTGATCATCTTTCTCCTCCATGTGGCTAGTATGACTTCTATCAATCTTTCTAGTGAGTCCTCCATTCCGGGGAGGTTACATATGATCTCTTGCTATATATTAAGACTTTCTCCTTTTTTTTAACATATGTATTGACTATGAGGGTGATCCTAATTGCTTTGTCTTGGCCCCCACTATTATCTATGTAGTATAGGTATTTTAGACATATTATGTACTAACGCTATGAGCTTGACTCTATTGACTCTTGATGTTTATGATATGGAAGTTTCCCCTAGTCCCTATTCCTTTATTTGCATATATCTCTTATTGTCATTCTAATTGTTTCTACGACCAAGGATGTGTAATAATATGCTATGAGGCTTGTTTCGTGTTCCTATGGGTTCCCCATTTGCCAGTCATGTCTAGGCTCTAGGCTTGGGTCGTGACAATAATGATAAGCAATAGATAGCATAATAGTAATATGGCATGTATGATCAACGCTTAAGTAAATCATACTTTGCAAATCATTCAATTTTTATAGATCACAATACATAAGTGTGGGAAGAGACCTCAACTGACATAGAATAAGACTAAGCAAGCTACAACTTGGAATCCTGATAATTACCCCTCACTAGTAAAGAGGTGTTCTACTTACAAAGGGAAATCACACTTCACTTTACGGAACCTCATCCCATTTTTGAGAAGTAACCTTCCTTACTGGAGCCCATCCCATTTCGGAAAAGGATTTCATGAGTAATTTCACATTATGGGAGCCTGTCCTATTTCGAAAAATAACCTTCCTTAGGGGAGGCCATTCCATTTTGAAAAGAATTTCATGAGTAATTTCACCTTATGGGAGTCCATCCCATTTCGGGAAGTAACCATCCTTATAGGAGCTCATTCCATTTTGAAAAGGATTTCAATTGAAAGTGCACTAAATGGATCCATTAGTATTGCAAGGGCATAACATAGTCCCATAGTTGCATATATTTCGAGGAAAGAGAACAAACCCTCTATCCATCCATGCTAAACCTAATACCACTGAATAATTGAAATAATCATAAGTTAATAGCTTATGAGAAACATAGAATCATGACACGAGTGGCTCTTAGAAATCCTTGACCTCTAATGGTGAGACCAACTTTAAAACATAAGAATAGATCATCATCAAACATTATCCTTGCATTAACATAAAAAGGCTCACAAGAGGTATAATCATTGAAAAAGGGCTTAGCTTCATACTTGCATAATTATAGATAGTTTCATGAATTCATAACATACCTGATAGCCATATTCATCATGAATTCACTTGACTTGTAAAACATGTACATATCTTGAGAATTTCTTAACTTGGAATTTCATCGAACACTTTGTGGGCACATATGAGGACATGTTCAAATCATGCAACTATAGATCATGAAATAGTGAAATCAATGCATCTTAAAATTATGTAAATTAGCCTACCAACATCATGGTAAAACCCCATCATAGGTAACTTGTATATCATATCAATACTTCACAATAGTTCAGAGATTTCATAGCTTGAATCATGTATAGTCTCAATAGACAAAGATCACTTCATAGTATAAGCTCAAAATAGATATTTA
>JAOTQJ010156626.1:0-29535 GCA_025642045.1 Solanum sejunctum | reverse complement strand
ATAATAATAATAATAATAATAATAATAATAATAATAATAAATGATGCCTCCTAGAACCTGAAAGTCACAAGCATAAAGTTGCTACAAAATAGATACAAATCTCAAAAGTAGACCAAACATAAAATACAACAAGCTAGTCTCAAAATAACAAAAGATGGGCCACAAAATACTTAAGGAGATGACAATGATCCAAAATGTCAGTGCTCACCCTCGCCTCCAGATGAGACTACTGCAGGCTTGATAGAACAATGCTGGTAACTATTACTCAAAATTGCATAATGAAAAAAAATGCAAGGTGTAGTATGAGTACCAAGACAATAGGTACCCAATAGGCATCATAGGCCAACTAAACAGTAAAAGTAAAAACAATATGAAAAGAAGGAATAAATCAAAATAGAGGTTTATAGAGAAAATGTAAGGTAAAGTAAGTAAGTATTGCGCTTCGAGTGGAAGGAACTAAGCTAGAGATAGATACATCTACTACACCTAACTAGGCCCCATTAAGTCTAGAAGGTGCACTTATGCACAATGTAATTTAAAGTAAAAATCAAAAAGCACCCCCATAAGCCCGTCAAGTACACAATATTTCTAAAGCTATAAAAATTTGGAACATATGAATCTAAAATATTAGAATTTTGAATTAGAGCATTATTCCCAACCAATGGTGATAGAGAGTATCGGGCTGGACCTTGACTGGATGCTCATCTAAGTACAAGTATGGTCAAGGCCAAAACTCAAATCTAGATGCTCGTCAAGATTAGCTACGAGATAAGGCCAAGTGTAAATAGAATGATCCCAAAAAGTGCTCAAAAATATGCCTCAAAAGTGTCTATAATTTTAATTTACATATATCTCAAAATCAGTACGTGATATCAAAAATTCGACATCATATTCTTGTTCAGGGAGAAAAATTGAGTGGAAAATGGGTCTAACCCCGATTTTAGTGCAACTGTATCAAAAGTTGAAATTCCAAAAAATTTGGAATTCCGGTGTTCATCCGCGATGGTTCCGCGACCCATACCCATCACAGACCAATGTTAATTCGTGTCAATTTTTTTATCTCGGTCCAAGGCTTTTAGGTCATGGGCCTAAGCCTTCCCATGCATGAAAATACCTATACTTAGCTATATTTCACTTTTATATCATACAAGGCATTCTCCAATACTCTCTCAAAATACTTAAATAAATATTTCACTCCAAATTCAAGTGCCAAATCTCATTCTGGATCTTAAGGATTTCACCCAAGCTTCAAGTTCTCATCTCAATCTTCATCAAGAAATTTTTCAAAGATAAGGTATGTGGGTTTCAACTATTGGGTCTTTTAACCCATGGTACCAAAGTTTTCTTTTTACATAAATTTCATGTTTCTAGGTTGATTTACTTATGGGTCCTATTTACTATGAATTTGACTATGAACTATATTAGGGTTTTATAAAAGTGTGACTGTTTAAGCATGTTTTGAGCTTTGAATCCATGATCTATCTTGAGATCTGATGAAGAGTTTTGATGTATATTTCATGAAGGTATTACCTAATATTGATTGATTAATTTACTTCAAGTTTATTTTCATGATTTCACTCTTGAATTGCATGATTTTATACAAGCATTGCACACCCACCAAGTGTTTGATAAAATGTTCGGTTAATGTATCTTGAGTTGTTGAAGGCCTAATGCTTGGCAAATGTGTTAAGTGACTTTATGATGATGAAAAGATGGTATTATGTGATGATTTCATGATCTATATCTACAGTGTTATAAGTTTACCATAATCAATTGAGGGATTGCTACTTCAATTGCCTCATATAGGGATAGTAAGCCATCAATCAATTGAGGGGTTGATACCTTAATCACTTCAGATGGAGGGTGGTTATGTCCATCAACCAGTTGAGGGGTGGATACCTCAATCACTTCTGACGGAGGGTGGTTATGTCCATCAACCAATTGAGGGGTTGATACCTCAATCACATTGGATGGGGGTGGTAAGACATCAACCAATTGAAGGGTTGATACCTCAATCCCTTCCAATAGAGGGTGGTCATGTGCATCAACCAATTAAGGGGTTGATTCCTCAATCACTTCTAAAGGATGTTATACCTTGGATTCCAAGTACTAAGTTACTTGGTCTGTGAAGATGGTCTTTTCCTTCACATGTAATGTGTCCTGTATAAACATGTTTTACTCAAGTATCATTCATACATATCATATTGTTATTATGCTACCTATTGCTTATGATATTGCATTTTGACTATGTTGCTTATCTCTTGTTGCATTGCATCCTACATACTTAGTATATTTAATATACTAATACATACTCTATGCATACATAATGTTACCATGTAGTAACTTGAGCTCCTCACGATCATCCTCATCCGCCGAGCGGCTAGTACAATCTCTATAAAGCAAATAGGTGAGTCCTCAATTTCGGGGATAATGTCTTTGATCTTATACTATGTATAGAGAATCTCTTTCCTTTATTGTATATTTTAACTATGAGAGTGAACTCGATTGCTTGTCTTGGCCCCCGCTAAGTTCTATGTTTAGAGGTGTCATTGGAAAAGTTATGTAATTATGTTTAAGCTTGAATCTCTTTGACTTTTTGATGTTTTATGATATGAAAGACTTCCTTTAGCCCCCTTTTCCCTTATTTCTATTCTCTTTTGTTGTTTATTGCTTCCGAGATCAAGGATGTATAATGATATGCTAAGAGGCTTGTTTGGGGTCCTTTTGGATTCTCCATTTGCCATGTCACATCTAGACCCTAGGCTTGGGTTGTGACAAACTTGGTATTAAAGCACTAGGTTGTTAATGGTTCTCGACATCCAATACATCGCATTGATTAGAGTCTTATTCATGATTTTGGTGTGCACCACAACTGTGAGTAACAGGCTATGAGACATTCTAGGAAATGTTTCCCTTCTTGATGATCTACATCATGCTATAGAAGTTAGATAATGTTTCCCCTCTAACAAATGTTCTTTGCTACTAGATCATGCCTAATACAAGAGGAAGAAGAGCTCGTACACTCGAGGAACAATGGCTCATGGAGAGCTGCAAGATAGTCTTACCTTGCTAGCTCAAGTTATGGTTAATAAAGCTAATCAAAAGTCTTAGGCCTCTCATGCTCCTCCTCCGACATCTCAGTGAGGGACTTTATAAGGGTGAACCCACCGGAGTTCAATGGATCTAAAGTGGATGATGACTCTTAAGAATTTATTGATAAGGTGTACAAGTATTGCCCATCATGGCTATTAGGTCGGAGGAGAAGGCAGAGTTGGTGTCTTACCAACTCAAGGGGGAGGACCAAATATGGTACACTCAATGGAAAGAGGAGAAACGGAACAACAATGTGATTCTTTGGGAGTAGTTTAAGGCAGATTTTCTCAACCGATTCTTTCGTCTTGAACTTAGGGAAGCCATAATGATGGAGTTCATGAATTTGAAGCAAGGATCGATGAGTGTGAGGGAGTATGCCCTCAAGTTCAATCAACTCTCTAAATATGCTCCATATTTGGTTGCCAACCCGAGGTCTAGAATGAACTAGTTCGTGATGGTTGTATCTGATTTAGTGAATGACGAGTGCGAGGCTGCTATGTTGATTAGTGACATAGATTTGTTCTGCTTAATGACTTATGCTGAACAATTGAGGGCAAGAAATTTAGAAAGAGAAGGGGTCATGAGGCCAAGAGGCACCTACTTGAGGACCACCTCTCCCCAATGGGACCACGTTAGCACCTCAGACCTTACCACGACTTCTTGGACAATCTACCTTCTTCTGAGCAAGCTCCCCATATTCATGGTATGCATTAGAACCCTTTAAATATAAGACATTATGACCCTTTCCATATCTAGGACACATATGAATAGGAGCCATCCCACTAACACCTTGAGTCCTTGGGAAGTCATTAGTAAGCCCCCTATTAGTAGCATGAGGAGGCCCTTGGCCTTGACGAAATTTAGAACCCTTTTGGAACTTGCCCTCAAAACCCATCCCTCTTGGCCTCATGGCCCCTCTTTTCCCTCAACTTTTCTTCTTCCACTTGCTCCACATATGTCATCAATAGAGACAAGTCTATGTCATCAATAAGCACAGTGGACTAGCATTCTTCACTTACCAAGTCGGAGACCCTAATAACAAACTTATTCATCCTTGACTAGGACTGGCCACCAAGTGAGGAGCATACTTCAAAAATTGATTAAACTTAAGGGCATGCTCCCTCACACTCATAGCACCTTATTTCAAGTTCATAAACTCCACCAACCTTGCCTCCCTAAGCTTAAGAGGGAAAAATTAATTAAGGTAGGCCAATTTGAACTCCTCCCAAAGCACCACATTAAACAACCCCTTCTCACCCTTCCATTGCTCATACCAAATTTTGGTACCCCTTTGAGTTGGTATGCCACCAACTCCGCCTTTTCATTTGGCCCAACACCCATTATATTCAAGATTTGGTAGACCTCATCAATGAACTCTTATGGATCCTTATCCACCTTTGACCCATAGAAAACCAGAGGATTCATCCTCATAAAGTCTCTTACCCTAGTTCTCGGGGTATTAGCATGGGGTAATTGGGCCCCTTGTTAGACTTGGTTGGCCATAACTTGGGTAAGCATAGTAAGGGCATCCCGAAGCTCACCATTGGTAGATTACTCCTTGAGAGTTTGGGTTTGTCTTCCTTTAGTGTTTGGCATAATCTAGTATAGCAAAGAGTAATCATCAAAGGGGAAAACTCACTACAATTCTATAGCACGACAATATATCAAAGAATAATCATTATGGGGGAAAAACTGACTATAACTATATAGCACGACATAGAACATCAATAAGGGAAATATTTCCTAAAATTCATCATAGCCTCCTTATCATAGCCATGTCATGTTTCACAATCATGAATAGATCTAATTGACGCGATGTGTTGGACTCTAAGAATCTATCAAACTATTGCTCTGATATCAAGTTTGTCAGGACCCAAGCCTAGGGACTAGATGTGACATAGCGTAAGGGGAATTTGAAGGGACCCCAAGTAAGCCTCGTAAAGCATCATTACACATCTTTGGTCACAAAAGCAAAAAATCAAGCATTCAAGATTAAAGAATGGGGAAAACAGGGATAAGGGAAAGCTTGTACAATATCATGGTCAAAAGGCAAGAGTTAAACTTAGATCATAGATACTTAACATGTCCAACCAACACCTCTACTACATAGATTTGGTATTTGACCAAATAGGATCGTTCGGGCCAAGACAAAGTATCCTGGCTCACCCTCATAGTCAAATAGAACATAAAATAGAGCCTCAATATATTAAAAGAGCATTGACTATGTCCCCAAAGTGGGGGACTCACGAACTAGCTTGAATAGAACCGAATTAATCACATGGAGGGGGAGGATCAACTTCGGCACCGATTCCTACATGGTGACATTATCTAGGCATAGAGTATGCGTTAGTACATTTAGATGTACTAAGTGTATAGGATTCAATGCAACAATAAGTACATATCATAATCAAAATGTATAATATTAAGCAATAGACATAATATAACAATATGACATGTATGTTCAATGCTTAAGTAAAACATGCTTAAGTAACTCATGCTCATATAGGATATCTTATGTGAAAAAGAGACCAAGCTAGCTATTCAAGGTATAAACCCCTTGGTGGTTTTGTTTGTTAAACCCCTCACATAGTTGATGGTAATCACACCTTACCAACATCATAACTAAGTATAAACCACTCGCATGATTGATGAGTATAAACCCCCAATATGGTTACCCGGGCTCTTGTCACCGCCGGATCGGACATGTCTAATGGTACACTTTATATAGAATTTATCATAAGCTCTTGTGCAAAACTTCATATAGGATAATAGTATATATTATCTGATTTCATCATCATAACATCATTCATATCATATCTCATGCTTTGGACCTTCAATTCCTCAAGAAACCTTATCCAGATATTTTATCATACACCTTAAGCGTATACAATGGGGTTAAAAGACCATGCAATTTAGAGATGAAATCATGCAAGAAAATCTATTGTAAAATCGTCTATCAACACCTTGAAACACCCCCAAGACATTCACATTAAAATCCCTCATCAACCAATATTAGATCTAAGATTTAGAGCTAAAAACAAAGCAAAACAGTCACACCTTTGCATAACTTTAACATAGATTGCAGTGAATTTCATAATAATCAAGACCTATTTCTAAATCAACTTTAAATCATGCAATTTATATAAAAGGAGGCTTAGGTATCATGGGTGAAAGAAACCCATAAAAGAAACCCACATACCTTAGCTTGAAGGTGAACTTGGGGAAGATTAAGAATGGAGACTTGAAGCTTCAAGAAGAACCTTGAAGGAGAACCTTAGCTTGGGATCAGGGTTTGGGATTTGAGTTTTAGGAGTGAAAATGTGACTAATTGTTTGTGTGAGTATTAGGAAATATTTAGTGTAGTATGAGGGTGAAATTTAGCTAAGTATAGATAAAGCATGTTTGGGAAATTTGGGCATAACACTAAGAATATCTTAGGCCGCATAGGAAAACACTGCAGGCAAAATACACCTCTCCATGTCATGGAGAGGAAGCGGAGGACAAATTGTTTATTAATGCACCATTGGAGCATCATGGAGGCAACGCGAAAACCTTTCTAGAATTTACACTTTCAAAAATTGAAATTGCTATTGTTTTGCTATTAAATCGGGGTTAGATCCTATCCTACTTAATTTTGAACCCCTGATCACAAATATGAAGTCGTATTTTTGAAATAATGAATGCATTTTGAGATATAAGAAAATTAAAATTTAGGGCATTCCGAGGCACCTTTTTGGGTACACTTTTTGGGGTCGCTACATTGACCATCCGTTTGAGGACGAAAAGCCATGCTAAGCTTAACTTTGGTACCAAGACCTCTTTGGAAGGACCTCCAAAATTGAGAAGTGAATTGAGTATCATAATCTGAAATAATAGACAAAGGCACCCCATGCAATCTGACCAACTCCTAAATGTACAACTTGGCATAATCTACCACTGGTAGTTTTGACCAGTAAGAAGTGAGCCAACTTTTGACATTTTATCCACAACAACCAAAATAGAGTCAAAATATTTTCTAGTCTTAGGCAACTAAACCACAAAATCCATGTTGATCTTTTCCCACTTCAAAGTAGGAATCTTTATGTCTTAGGCTAGGCCACCCAACCTTTAATGTTTGGCTTTCACTTGTTGGAAATTGTGACATCCGGATATGAACTTGGCAATGTCTCTCCTCATACCACCCCACCAATACACCTACCTTAAGTCTCTATATATCTTTGTAGAACCGGGGTGAATGGAATAGGATGAATTATGGGCCTCTCTCAAGATCAATTCTTTCAAGTTATCAACATTAGGCACACACAACCTACCTTGGTACCTAAGTGCATCATCTCCCCCTTGGGAGAAAACCTCCACTTTACCATCTTTCACCAAGGCCTTCAACTCTAACAATGCTAAGTCAAGATCTTGTTTTGACTTTACCTCCTCAATTAAGGAAGATTTAGAACCATTAATAACCACTACACGACCATTATCAACTTCATCCAACCTAACCCCTAATCTAGCCAATCGGTGAACCTCTCTTGCCACCTCCTTGCCACCATTCTCAACATGAGCTATACCTCCCATGGACACTTTACTTAGAGCATCGACTACAATATTAACTTTGTCGGGATAATAATGTACACTCATATAATAGTTTTTAAGGATCTCTAACCACCTTCTTTGTCTCAAATTAAGATCTTTTTGGTTGAACACATATTGCAGTCTCTTATGGTCGGTAATCACATCAACATGAACCCCATATAAGGAATGATGCCAAATTTTCAAATCAAAAACCATGATCTTCAATTCAAGATCATGGGTGGGATAATTTTTCTCATGCACCTTAAGTTTCCTAGAGGTATATGCTATCACCTTGCCATTTTGCGTCAAAACACACCCTAAACCAATTCTTGAGACATCACGATATACAACAAATCCTTTCAACCCTTCCGGTAGAGTCAAGATAGGAGCGGAGACAAGCTTATCTTTCAAGGTTTGAAAACTCTTTTCACATTCGTCTGTCCAAACAAACTTTTCCTTCTTTTGCGTCAACTTAGTCATAGGGAAAGCAATAGAAGAGAAAGGATTTACAAACCTCTGGTAATAACCCATCAAATCCAAGAAACTTCTAATATCCGATGGAATCAAAGGTCCAGGTTTATTTCTAATCACCTCTATCTTCTTATGATCTACTTTAATGCCATCACCTAACAGCACATGCCCTAGAAAAGTAACCTCTTTCAGCCAAAACTCACATTTTTTATATTTAGCATACAACCACTCCTCCCTCAAGATTTACAACACCACCCTCAAATGATTCATATGCTCCTCCTTACTATGGGAATAAATCAAGATATCATCAATAAAAAACTACCACAAACAAGTCAAGGTAGGGTTTAAAGACCCTATCTCTGAGATCTATAAATATAGTCGGTGCATTAGTCAACCCAAAGGAATAACCACAAACTCAAAGTTCCCATACCTAGTCCAGAACGTCGTCTTGCGAATGTCACACTCCATCACTTTCACTTGGTGATACCCGGACCTATGGTCAATCTTAGAAAAGTGACTAGCCCCTTAGAGTTGATCAAATAAGGTCATCAATCCTTGGTATAGGGTACTTGTTCTGTATGGTAACTCTATTAAGTTGCCGGTAATCAATGCACAACCTAAGAGGACCATGATTTTTCTTCACAAATGACACCGGTCCACCCCAAGGTGACTTGTTATGCCTTATAAAACCCTTCTCTAACAAATTCCTCAATTGCTCCATCAATTCCTTTAGCTCCACCAGAGCCATACGGTATGGGGGAATAAAAATAGGTTGAGTATTGAGAATAAGGTGTATACCAAAGTCTATTTTCCTTTTGGGAGATACACCAGGAAGCTCATCGAGAAAGACATCAAGAAACTCACTAACCACTAGAACTGGCTCAATGGGAGGGACTTTGGACTCCACATCTCTAACCCTCACAAGATGATAGAGACAACCCTTAGAAATCAACGTTTGGTCTTTAAGAGAAGAAATGAATCTACCAATGACCACTACATCATGACTTTCCTACTCAAGGACGAGCTCATTATGGAATTGGAATTCAACCCTATGGGTTTTATAATCAACAGAAGCATAATATGCATGCAACCAATCCATCATAAGAATGAATCAAAATCTACCATATCTAATTCAACAAAATCACAAGATAAGACTTTATGCAATATGAACATGGGATAATTTCTATAGACTCTTTTAGTAATAATGGACTCACCAATGTGGGCAGACACTTCATAAGGTTCATACAACAATTTGAGACTAACATGAAGCTTTTTGGCAACAAAAGGAGTAATAAGAGAAAGAGTGGAACCTGGGTCTATCAATGCATACACATCAAAATTGAAAAGCTTTAACATACCGATGATGACATCAGGCACTTCATCCACCCTTTGTCTCTCTTGAAGAGCATAGAATCTATTTTGCCTTAGAGCACCCCCTTGTTGGGCTCCTCTTCCATTTTAACCTACATTAGCACCTTGTCCTTGAGGAATACCATCTCTACCTTTGTTTTGAGTATAAAGATAGTCAATAACCTTGTGACCCATCTCACCACAACCAAAGCAAGCATTAGAATTCCTCAAACATGGACCACTATGATTCTTTTCACACCTTAGGAATCTAGGTTTTGCCATTCCTCCATTACCACTATAGAACCTTGGGTTGATCATTCTATCATTCGCAAACCTCTTGGTAGGAGCATTTGATAACATTTGGCCATGGAACTTGTGGCCTTATGGAAACTAGCCACCTTTAGATCCCTGGAAACAACCTTCAAAACGAGCCCTCTTGGACTTACCACTTCTTATTTTTCTAAGCTTTTCCCCCTCTAATTGCTTGACATATGTCATGAGATGGGACAAATCCATATCACCTACTAGCATGGAAGTGCGACACTCCTCATTTACCAAGTCAGACATTCCCGACACAAATTTATTTACCCTTGATCTAGGCTCGACAACCAATTGTGGAGCATACTTGGAGCATTGGTTTTTCTTGAACTTGAGGGCGTACTCCTTTACATTATGAAACCTTTCTTAAGGTTCATAAACTCATCTTATCCTCCCTTAGTTCGATAGGAGAACCAATTGAGGAATGAGTCTTTGAACTCTTCCCAAGGGAGAGTATCATTATTCCCCTTCTCTAACTTCTATTATGTAACCCAAATTTGAGCCACCCTTTTAAGTTGGTAAGCCGCAAACTCCACCTTTCCTACGAATTGACCCATATGATGTCTAAGTACACTCATCTATAAACTCTTAGGGATCCTCATACATCTTAGATCCATGGAACTCCAGCGGGTTCATTCTAGTGAAATCCCTCACCCTAGAAGTGAGAGGGGCCAGTTGCTGCTCGAGTGTACGGGCTCTCCTTAGTCTCCCTTTTGGAATCGACATAATCTAGAATAGCAAAGAGCATTCATTGGGTGGAAAAAAGCTTTACACGTATATCTAAAGCATGATATAGACCATAAAGAAGTGAAACATTTTCTAAAATGCCTCATAGCCTCCCATTCATAGTTGTGGGGCACTTCACAACCATGAATAAGACTCTAATTGATGTTGTGTATTGGATTTTAAGGACCATTAACAACCTAGTGCTCTGATACCAAGTTTTTCATGACCCATCCTAGGGCCTAGAAATGATACGGCGAATGGGGACACGAAGGGACCCAAATAAGCCTCTTAGCATATCAATCATACAACCTTGGTTGCGAAAACAAAGTAAACAACAAGAAGAGATATAATAAAAAGGGATGTAGGACTAAGGGGAGTCTTTTATAATCATTAAAGCATTAAGGAGTCAAACTCAAGAATAAGTACATTATAGTATCCAACAACACCTCCAACATGCAGTGGAGCGGGGGCCAAGACACTTTTCAGGCTCATTCTTATAGTATCAAGTGTTCAACATAAAGAAATATCAAATAGTAAGAGTAGCATATATAGTGTCCTTAGACTTGAGGACTTACCAAAGATTATCTTTTGAAGTACCAAACCAACCACGTGGAGGATGATTAAGAGGTGCTCTGGTCCCTACATTGTAATATCATGTAGGCATAGAGTATGCTTAGTACGTTTGAATATTCTAAGTATGTAGGATGCAACGCAACAAGATATAAGCCAATTTAGTCAAAATACATAATAATAAGCAATAGATAAGTGTAGTCTCAATATGTCTTGCATGATCAATGATGTAAGTAAAACATGTTTGTAATCATTCAACTTGCATAAAACATAATACATATGTAGGAAGAGACCCTAATTGACAAAAGAAGACCAAGGGAGCTATAACTTGGAATCTTGATGATTACCCCTCATCAGTAAAGAGGTGGTATACTTGTCAAGGTAAACCATAATTCACCTTAGGAGAGCCCATCCCATTTTGAAGAAGTAACCCCCCTTATGGGGACCCATCCTATTTCGGGGTGGATTTCATGATAAAATGCACTAAATGGATCCACTAGTATAGCAAGGGTATAGTATAATTCTATGTTAGATCATAGTTTAAGGAAAGAACTATGGACCCTTGAAGATAGTCCATGCCGACATCCAATCCGTCCGTCCTAAGTCTAATCCCACAGAATATTTTCATACGTTAATCATAACATGAATAGCTTTTAAGAACATGACTTGAGTAGCTCATAAACATTCTTGACCTCTAATGATGAGCCTAACTTAAAACATGAGAGTAGATCATAATCATACATGAACTCTTGCTTTAACACGTATGGCTCATAAGAAAGAAAAATCTTGAAATAGGGTTACCTTGATACTTGTAACATCATAGATACTTTTCATGAATTCAGTACATACTTGAAAGCCCTTAATCATCACATAGTCACTTGACATGAAAATCATGAAATAGATCATCAATAACTTGAGAATTCTTCACTTGACATTTTATCAAACACATGGTGGGCACATAATGCTTGTACAAAATCATGCAATTCAAGAGTGTAACAAGATGAGTAAATCAATTTAAAATCAACCCACCAACATAATAACAAAACCCCAATTTGGGTATCATGAAATCCATCTCACAAGTTCATCATAGTTTATAGCTTTCATAGCTCAAATCATGCATAGTCTCAATAGACAAAGATCATGTCATAGTATAAGCTTAAATTAGATATTCATGCATAATCAACTATATATAATAAAACTCCAACATAATTCATGCTCCATATTTCATAATAATAGATACCCATAAGTAGAACAACTTGAAATCATGCAAATTTTCATAAAATAGAAGATTAGACTCCACAGATTAAAGGACCCAATGGATGAAACCAACATTCCTAAAACTTGAGTTTCTTGTGATGGGCTTGAAGGAAAATTAAAGCTTGAAGTGAATCCTTAAGTTACAAAGTTAAGCTTGGAATCATTGGATTTGGATGAGAATTTTGATGAAGTGTTGGAGAGGTTTTAGAGAGGATTTTTGAGTGATATAGAGTTGAAAAATGGATAAATATAAGAGATTTCGTGTGTTAATGGGCATGGGTCCATGACCCCAATACCCTCAGGCTGAATAGCAAATTAAAGAAAAACCAACACTGGTTCGCGATGGGCCTGCATGGCGGACAAAACACGTACAACTACTAGTTTTTAAAACATTAGCGAAAATTATTTTTTGCTACGGGTCCTTCAAAATCCGAGTTATACTGATTTCCCACTCTGTTTTGCCCTCTGTGAAGAATACGAGGTTAAATTTTTGATATCATGTACAAATTTTGAGATATATAGAAATTACAATTATGGGAATTTCCGTAGTACAATTTGGGGCATTTTAAAATGCCCTCCTTGACACTGCATTTTTCTGCACTTTTGCTCTACCAACACTGTTATTTTCACCTTATTCTTCCTTTTTCCTATTTCAAGCTTTTCTGGGTGATTTTTTTTATTTTTCCAAATTTTTTGCCTTGTTTTTACACTTCATTTTTCTTTTTAGATCATAACTCAGGCATCACTTATTTTTCTTGCACTTAGTACACGATTTTTCGTTTATTTCCTCTATGTAACTAGTTCACTCACTTATTTTTGTGTTTCACCTTTACACCAGCCACGTTCAATTTATGTATCAGGCTTGTGTTGATGTGCACAATATCCATCCTTAGAACCAGGGCCACTTTTGATAGTCACCCTCAACTTAAGCTTTTTCCCTCAGTTAAGGTGCACAATGTTCAAGGAAGGACCAAGGCTAATTTCAGAATTTAACAACTAACGAGGCTAGTTTGATCAGGTGTTTTCAAAAAATAGGTAGGTGTTAGACTAAAACATATGTAACTAAGGATATAACATACTTTTAGTTTGTTATATTAGGCTAAGTGGACTATTAACAACAATCGCCTAAGATCCTTTCCTAATCCAATTAATCAACAATATAACTTAGAGTAATAGGGCAAGTTCTGAATTAGAACAAAACACATGAATCTAGCATATTAAGCTCACACTCACAAGTCACATGGCACTGCAAACATTATCAACAAAAGATTCTCAAATCATACTTTTTATCTCAATTTATCCTCACTTATCAGAACAAATATTGTCATACATGTAAACATGCATAGTTGCTATCTAACTACTAATCAAAATTTTTGTTGGGTATCATTTTCTCAAACCAAACACAAAAATATGCTATATTCCATAAGTATTGATAATATATTGCTACAAATACTATCTAAATATCATAAACATATCAGTTTACCAGAAAGTAAATATCCATGGGGAAAAAAACATAGGCAAGAAAACGTTGGGATAACATTGGGGAAGTTATGGACCTAAGCTACTCAAACATCACTAAGGCCTATAACTACCCACACCCCATCGAAAAAGATGTATATTGTCCCCCAAGGACAAAATCAAAGCAAAATAAAACATAAGGGGTCAAAAAACATACTTGGGAGCCTAAGCGCTTATGTGTGTGTGAGCTATCCACCCTTCTCCTTCAGGGTAGTCTCCTTAACAATCGTGCTCTGTCAGGAGGGGCTATCACCCCTCACTTGTTCTACCTCTAGAGCTCATTGTATCCCCGACTCTCATTTGGATATCCTTAAGGCACAAGCTCCTCCTGAAATCATACAGTATCAGGATCATTGTCCGGGTGTGGTCTTTTCCCATGGGAAGACTAAATAGGCTCCTCAGGAGAACATAAGATCTACCACTAGCACCGTAGGCATAGCTGCTAGTGACATGCTATCAAAATACAATATATTTGATTCCTAAAATAAGGAATTTTGTGTGTTCTTAAGAAAACTTTTTATGTTTTTCTTATGTGGTTTGTAGTTTATTTTTGCAGAAAATACAAGTTGGCCTGATTTGAGAAAAGTAACAGATTTTGTGAATTTGAGGATCTACGAGATCCACTACGAGGCGTAGGGGATGATCGTAGCAATTAACAATTTCCAAAACCAAAATATGAGAATTTGAAGTTTAGCCATATGAGCCTAGGTGTCACGATCTAAGCCTAGGGCCTAGACGTGACATGACGAATGAAAAACTCGAGGGGACCCCAAATAAGCCTCTTAACATATCATTACACATCTTGAGTTGTAAAAGCAACTAAACAATAATAAGAGAATAGAAATAAGGGAAAAGGGAAAAAGGAGTATTCGATAGAATTAAAACATACAAGACTCAAGAGAGTCAAAGCTCATAGCATCATTACATAACTTGTCCAACAATACCTCTCAACTTAGAATTTAGCGTGGGCCAAGATAACTTTCCACGCTCATCTGCATAGTCAAAAGCATATAATAAGGAAGAGAGAGTCTTTACATATCATAAGATCAAAAGATATCGTCCTCAGAGTTGAGCACTCACCAAACTCACTTGAAGATATAGTACTAGCCATGTAGAGGAAGATGATCAAGTGAAGCTCCGGTTCCTACATGGTAACATCATGTAGGCATAAAGTATGTATTAATCCGTTTGAATGTACTAAGTATGTAGGATGTAATACAAAAAGAGATAGGCCATATAATTAAAATGCATATAAGCAAGATATAGTATATTAGCAACATGGCATGCATGAACAATGCTTGAAGTAAAACATGCTTAAATAGAACATATTACATGTATGGAAAAAGACCATCATCATAGACCAAACAACTTAATACATGGAATCCAAGGCAAGCACCCGCTTGGAAGGTAGATGAGGTACATACCCTTCATCTATGGTAGTAGGGGATTGCCACCATGTGGCAAGGTGGATGAGGTACATACCCCTCATTAATGGTAGTACGGGATTGCCACCACCCGATAAGGAGGATAAGGTATATACCCTTCATCTTTGGTAGTACAGGAATTTCCACCACTCGACAAGGTGGATGAGGTACATACCCCTCATTATTGGTATGGTCACTTGCAACACTATAGATACCTTCCATGATAACAACTTGTTATACACTCCTTTCATCATCAAAAAGTCATTCAAGTCATAAGTCATGCAATGGGTCATCAATAGCTCAAGAATAAAAAATTAAATATTTTATCAAACACTTGGCAGGTGTGTAATATTAGTGTAAAATCATGCAATTCAAGAGTGAATTCATGCAAGAAAACTTGAAGTAAATATACCTACCAACTCTTTGTAATACCCTCATGAAATATACATTGAAATCCTTCATCAAATCTTAAAATAGATCATAGATTTATAGCCCAAAACGTGCTTAAACAATTTAATGAAACCTCAACATAGTTCATAGTCAAATTCATAATAAGCTATACCTATAAGTAAATCAACTTAGAAACATACAATTAATGTAAAATGGAAGGTTGGGAACTATGGATGAAAGGACCCAATTGTTGAAACCCACATACCTCAACTTTGTAGAATTCCTTGATGAAGATTTGATTGAGAACGTGACGCTTGATTAAATTCCTTAAGATTCTGATTGAGTTTGAGGACCCTTAATTTTTAGTGAAATATTTGTCTAAGTGTTTAAGAAGGTTTTGGAGAATGTCCTGTATGATATGGGGCTGAAAATAACTAAGTATAGGTATTTTTTCTGCATGGGGTTGCTTAGGACCAAGGCCTCAAAGCCTTGGACCAAAGAAGAAATAATTGGCAAAAACATTACTCTGATCCGTGCCCTGGCCACGTTGCGCCAGGGGCGCGGAGCATCTCTGGAAATAACATTTTCTTGGAAAATAAAATTTTGAAACGATTGCTCTAAAATTAAGGTTACACCCATTTCCCACTCAATTTTTTCCTTGATCACGAATATGAAGTCAGATTTGAATATCACTCACGAATTTTGAGATATGTGAAAATTATGATTATGGGTACTTTCGAGGCACTTTTTAGGGCACTTTTAGGATCATTTCAGTATCATCCCCTTGGGAACATTCGTCCCTGAATGTCAAATAAATGTACATAAGAAGGATAATGATGAAGAGATTAGCCCCGAAAGGAATGCAACAATGCACTTAAACATCATTTTTAAGAATCTCAACATAAGTGTCAAAATCACCATGAACTTGTCAACATAAACATGAATGCATGCAATTGACATAAGGCCTAATACATAATACTTGAAATCATATAGGGGACTTAGAATTAGTACCTATAATGAAAGAAATAGGGATATCACTTCTGCATGTCCGCCTCGACTTCCCATGTAGCACTCTCAACTTGTTGGTTTCTCAAAGAACTTTGACGGAAGCAACATCCTTATTTCCTCAACAACTTCACTTATCCATCCAAAATTTCTACCAGAACCTCTTCATAAGTTTGTCTTCAACAACATCCAGAGCGTCACGAGGCACAATAGTACTAGGATCACCTATACACTTCCTCAACATAGACATATGGAAGACCAGATAGACCATGTTCATATCATTATATAACTCCAGCTCATAGTCCACTCAACTAATTCTCCTCAATACTCTGCAATGACCCACAAGTCTTGGGCTCAATTTATCCTTCTTACAAAAATGAACCATACCTTTCATGGTTGAAACCTTCAAATAGATCCAATCACCAACTTTAAATTCAAGATCCCTTCTCCACACGTCGGCATAGGACTTTTGATGACTTTGGGCTATTTTTCACCTTTCTCTAGTCAACCTTACCTTCTCCATGGCCTCCATAACACAATCCAGACCCAAAAAGCCATTTACCCTACCTCAAACCATCCAACGGGGGACCTACAATATCTACCATAGAGAACCTCAAAAGGAGCCATACCAATACTACAATGATAGCTATTATTATAAACAAACACAATCAAGGGAAGATGATTACACCAACTACCCTTAAACTTCAATACACAAGTTCTAAGTATATCCTCAAGAGTTTGGATAGTTCTTTCAGCTTGGCCATCCGTTTAAGGGTGATAGGCCGTACTAAGCATTACCTTGGTACCAAGACCTCTTTGGAAGGACCTCCAAAAGTGAGAAGTGAATTAAGCACGGATCCTATATAATAGACGAGGGCATCCCATGCAATCTAACCAACTTATGAATGTACAATTTAGAATAACATTCGGCACCATAAGTAGTTTTAACCAATAGATAATGAGCCGACTTTGTCATCCTATCAACCAGAAACCAAATAGAATCAAAACCTTTTGTAGTCTTATGCAAGCTAACTACAAAATCCATGTAAATTTCATCCTTCTTCCAAGTGGGAATGTCTGTATCTTAGGTTAGGCCACCCGACCTTTGATTCTCGGCTTTGACTTGTTGGCAATTATGTCAACAAGACACAAACTTAGCAATATCCCTCTTCATACCACCCCACTAATACACTTCTCTCAAATCTATATACATCTTTGTGGAACTAGATGAATGGAATTAGAAGAATTATGAGCCTCATCAAGAATATTCTTTCTTAATCCATCAACACTTGGCATACACCACCTACCTTGGTATCTAAAGGCACCATCTTCCCCTTGGGGGAAAACCTCCACCTTGCCACTTCTCACCAAGGCCTTCAATTCTAACAAGGAGGGGTCAAGATCTTGCTTTGCATTTACCTCATCAATGATGGAAGAATTTGAACCATCAACAACCACAATACTACCATTATCAACCTATTCCAACCTAACCCCAATCTAGACACCTTCTTTCCCCCACCATCAACATGAGCTAGGCTACCCATAGACACCCTACTAAAAGCATCGGGCCACAATATTAGCCTTACAGGGTGATAATACACACTCATATCATAATCCTTAAGAAGTTATAACCACCTTTGTTGTCTCAAGTTGAGATATATTTGAGTGAACACACATTGGGGACTCTTATAATCGGTAAACACATTAACATGCGCCCCATACAAATAATGATGCCAAATGTTCAAAGAAAAAACCACAATGGCCAATTCAAGATCACAGGTAGGATAATTCGTTTTCATACACCTTGAGTTGTCTAGAAGCATAGGCTATTACCTTACCATTTCGCATCAAAACACAACCCAATCCAATTCGGGAGGCATTACAATACACAACAAACCCTTCTAACCCTTCTGGTAGAGATAAGATGGGAGCGAAGATAAGCTTATCTTTCAAGGTTTGGAAACTCTTTTCACACTTATCGATCCTCACAAACTTTACTTTCTTTTGGATCCACTTAGTCATGGGAGAAGTAATAGAAGAGAACCCATTCATAAACCTCCGATAGTAATCCGCTAAGCCCAAGAAGCTTCTAATATCTGATAGAGTCAAAGGTCTAGGCCAATTTCTAATCACTTTAATCTTTTAGGATCCACCTTAATACCATCCCCTGACACCACATGACCTAGAAAGGCAACCTCTTCTAACCAAAACTTACACTTCTCATATTTAGCATACAACTTCTCTTCCCTTAATTTTTGTAACACCACCATCAAATGACTCACATGCGCCTCCTCACTATAGGAATAGATCAAACTATCATTCATAAGTACCACAACAAATAAATCTAGGTAGGGTTTAAAGACCCTATTCATAAGATCCATGAAGATAGCTAGTGCATTGGTTAACCCAAAAGATATAACCACAACTTCATAATGCCCATACCTAGTCCGTAAAGTTGTCATGGGAATGTCACACTCCCTTACTTTCACTTGATGATACATGGACTGAAGATCAATCTTAGAGAAGTGATTAGACTCTTGAAGTTGGGCAAATAGATCATCAATCCTTGGTAGAGGATGCTTATTCTTTATTATGATCCTATTAAGTTGCTGGTAGTCAATACAAATTCTAAGAGAATCATCCTTCTTCTTCACAAGCAACACCGGTGTACACTAAGGTGATTCGCTAGACTTTACAAAACCCTTCTCCAATAAATCCCTCAATTGCTCCTTCAATTTCTTTAACTCCGCTGGGACCATACGGTAAGGGGAGTAGAAATGGGTTGTGTATCAGGAAGGAGGTCTATACCAAAGTCTATTTCCTTTTTAGGAGGAATATCGAGAAAATCATTACGAAAGACATAAGAAACTCATTTACCACCAAAACTAACTCTATAGGGAGGACTTTGGACTCAACATTCCTAACCCTCACAAACGGATAGAGACACCCCTTAGAGATCAACTTTTGGCCTTTAATGCAAGAGATAAATCTACCCTTGACCACCACATTATGACTTTCCCACTCAAGGACAAGTTTATTTGGAAATTGGAATTTGATCGTATAGGTTCTACAATTAATAGAGACATAATATGCATGCAATCAAACAATCCCAAGAATGACATCAAAATCCACCATTTCCAACTCAATAAGATCACAAGGCAAAATATTATGCAAAATGCAAATGGGATAATTCATATAGACCTTTCTAGCAACAATAGATGCACTAATAGGAGTAGACACCTCATAACTCACACAATAATTTGAGTTCAACATGAAACTTTTTGGCAACAAAGGGAGTAGAAAAAGAAAGGGTGTCACCCAGGTTTATCAATGTATAAACATCAAAATCAAGGACCTTTAGCAGACCGGTGATGACATCGGGCACCTTATCTATCCCTTGACTCCCTAGAAGAGTATAGAACTGATTTTGCCTTGGGCCACCATCTTGTTGGCCTCCTCTCCCCAAAGGAACCTCATTTGCTCCCCATCCTTGTGGATGAACATCTTTACCCCTGTTGCGATTACATGGACAATCAATTATTTTATGGCCTACTTCTCCACAACCAAAATAAGCATTTGTATCCCTCAAGCATGGGCCACCATGACCCCTACCATATTTTGGACACGTAACATTAGTCACCACAATACCATCACCTTGGGTCCTTGGGTAGTAATTGGCAAACCTTCTATTACTAGCATGAGAAGACCCTTGGCCTTGATGAAATCGACTACCCTTGAGACCTTGGAACGTACCTTAAAATAGGTCCTCTTGGCCTTATTACCCCTCTTTTTTCTCAACTTTTCCTCCTCTAATTGTTCGGCATAAGTTATAAGGCACGACAAGTCCATGTCACCTATCAACATGGCAGCATGACATTCTTCATTCACTAAATCGGATACACTTATGATAAACTTATTCATCCTACACCTTGGCTTGGCCACCAATTATGGAGCATATTTAAAGAGTTGGTAGAACTTGAGGGCATACTCCCTCACACTCATCAACCTTTGCTTCAAATTAATGAACTCCATCATTTTGGTCTCCATTAGCTCAAGAGAGGAGAATCGGTTGAGAAAAGCCACCTTAAACTCCTTCAAAGTATCATATGGTTGATCCCCTTCTCTTCCTTCCATTGAGTATACCAAATTTGGGCCACCCCCTTGAGTTGGTAAGCAGCCAACTCCACCTTCTCCTTCAACCTAATGCACATGATAGTCAACATTTTGTACACTTCATTAATAAATTCTTGAGGATCCTCATCCACTTTAGACCCATTGAACTCCAGTGGGTTCATCTTCCTAATATCCCTTACTCTAGATGCCAAAGTAGGAGCATGGGGGGCTATGGCTCCTTGGTTGATTTGATTGGTTCATGGCTTGAGATAGCATGACAATAACATTTTCGTACTCTTCATGAGCCAGTTGTTCTTTGGGAGTGTAGGCTCTTCTTCCTCTTGGGATAGACATGATCTAGCATAGCAAAGAACATTTGTTAGAGGAAAATGTTAGCTTAACTTCTATAGCACGACATAAAGTAAGATGAAGGGAAATATTTTCTAAAATGTCTCATAGCCTCTTGCTCATAGTTTTGGTGAACTTCACAACCATGAACAAGACTCTAATCGATATGGTGTGTTGGATGCTGAGGACCATCAACAACCTATTGCTCTGATATCAAGTTTGTCATGACCCAAGTCTAGGGCCTAGACGTGACATGGTGATTGGAGAACCCCAAAAGGACTCTAAACAAGCCTCTTAACATATCATTACATATCCTTGATCACGGAAGTAATAAAATAACAATAAGAGAATAGAAATAAGGGCAAAGGGCTAAGCGAGTCTTCTATAGTATTAAAACATATAAGAGTCAAGAGAATCAAAGCTCATAGCATCATTACATATCTTATCAAACAACACCTCTAAACTTAGAAATTAGCAGGGGCTAAGATAGCTTTTTGGGCTCACTCTTATAGTCAAAAGCATACAATAAGGTAGAGAGAGTCTTTGCATATCCTAAGATAAAAAGATATTGTCCTCGGAGTTGAGTACTCACCAAACTAGCTTGAAGAGATAGTACTAGCCATATGGAGAAATATGATCAAGTGGAGCTCTAGATCCTACATGGTAACATCATATTGGCATAGAGTATGCGTTAGTACATTTGAATGTACTAAGTATGTAGGATACAAAGCAAAAAGAGATAGTATTTTAGCACATGGTATGCATGAAAAATTCTTGAAGTAAACATGCTTATATAAAACATATTACATGTGTAGGAAGAGACCATTATCATAAACTAAGCAACTTAGTACATGGAATCCAACGCATGCCACTCACTTGTAAGGTGGATTAGGTACATACCCCTCACTATGGTAGTATAGGATTGCCATCATACAACAAGGTAGATGAGGTACATACCCCTCATCTATGGTTATACAATATTGACACCATCCAACAAGGTGGCTGACGTGCATACCCTTCATCTATGGTAGCACGAGATTGCCACCACCAGACATGGTGGATGAGGTACATACCCCTCATCTTTGGTATGGTCACTTGCAACACTACATATATCTTATATTATTAACGACTTGTATATACACTCCTTTCATCATCATAAAGTCATTCAAGTCATAGGTCATGCAGTGGATCATCAATAGCTCAAGAATAAAAAATTAGACATTTTATCAAACACTTGGTGGTGTGTAATGCTAGTGTAAAATCATGCAATTCAAGAGTGAATTCATGCAAGAAAATTTGAAGTAAATCAACCCATTAACATTTGGTAATACCCTCATGCAATATACAGTGAAACCCTTCATCAAATCTCAAAATAGATCATAGATTTATAACCCAAAACATGCTTAAATAGTCAAACTTTTATGGAACCTCAATATAGTTCATAGTAAAATTCTTAATAAGTAAGGCCCATAAGTAAATCAACTTAGAAACATACAATTTATGTAAAAAGGAAGGTTGAGCACCATGGGTGAAAGGACCTAATGGTTGAAAACCACATACCTCAACTTTGGAGAATTCCATGATGAAGATTTTTTTGAGAACTTGAAACTTGAGTGTATTCCTTAAGATCTGGAATGAGTTTGGGGGCCCTTAATTTTGACTGAAGTATTTGTCTATGTGTTGGAGAAGGTTTTGAGGAATGTCTTATCTGATATAGGGTTGAAAAATGATCAAGTATAGGTGCTTTTACACATGAGGAGGCTTAGGTCCACAGCCTCAAAGCCTTGGACCAAATAAGAAATAACTGGCAAAAATATTACATTGATTTCGCCCTGGCTGCGTCACGCCAATGATGGGGATCATCTCTGGAAATTATGTTTTATTGGAAAATAAAATTTTGATACGATTGCTCTAAAATTGGGTTATACCCACTCCCCACTCAATGTTTCCTCCTGCACACGAATATGAAGTCAAATTTTTGATATCACATATAAATTTTGAGATATATGGAAATTATTATTATGGACACTTTTGAGACACATTTTTGGGAACTTTTAGGGTCGTTTCACTAGGGTATGGGTGGTAGTCCTCACTATGACTCATAGAAGGAGGCCTCAAAATAATTAATAGTGTTGATCAAAATTAGACCATGAAATAAAAGGGTGGATTATGAGAAGGCATTACAAGTCGTATACCAGACTATGACTCGTAGAGGTTGATTATAGCAGTAAAATCCAAAATGCCAAGTGCTGATAATGAAAGCTCGATTACAACTCATAGGTCACCTTATGAGTCGTAGTAGTTGCTGATCTAAATTTTCTAATTAGTTTAAGGATTTTTTTGTAAATATTATAAATAGTATATGTTAGGTACTTTTTTTTAGAAGGAATCAGATATTTTAAATTTTTTTTAGAGACTTTTAGAGAGAGAAACTCTTAGTTCGTAGAAATTTGTAGGGTTTTAGAGTAGGGTTTTCATTTTGAGACTTAAATTAAGATATTGAAATCACTTGGAATTTAATTTCATCATTCAAGCTTATAAATTCAAATCCAAAGGTTGTTTTTATTGTTCTTCATTTTTCTTGGGTAATTTCTCAATTATGTATGTTACATTCATTGTTTGTTTTCTTTCCCAAGTCATGAGTAGCTAAACCCCCACAACTTAGGTGTTGTGGGAACCACGAGAAGCTAGCTTAACAACCTAGATTATTTGCACTTCTTGAGTTCGATAATTGTATGTATTATTCATTTTCCTTCATTTTTCTTGTCATTTATTAGTGGCTAATATTAAACTCCGCCTAGTGTCATGATCCGAGCAAGGTAGTGATGAATGAAAAAAGAAAATGAGTGATAGAATTTGATTGACGTGTTCTCATCTAATCAACCAAATTCGGTTAGATAGAGGTTGACTAGGATAATAGGTAACTGTTAGTTGGCACACTATGGTGGTCAGCCAAGCACCATAATGAAATTCGACCTTCACCTTTGTCCAAGGGTTAGAAGAACCTAAGTTACCATCTTGCATGCAATTTCCTAATTTATGTTGTATTATCTGGGGTGTTTGAGTTAGTGAATCATGGGGAACAAAATATTTCAAGTTGCTCTCTAATTTCATTATCTCTTTGCTTTATTAGTATATTTTTAGTTTCTTACAAATCATTACAAGCCCCCTATTTTTTGAGAATAGAGTTAATTGATGTTTAAAATGACTGTTGGTGAATCATACGGTAAAACCACGTATTCCCTTGGGATTCAAACCTAACCTATGATTAGGTTTTATATTTGACAACAATTGCTTTATCCTCAAAGTGATAGGTATTGGTTGAGCGTGATCAAAATTAATGGCACTGTTGCCGAGGAATACGACAAAGTTTTGACTTGATTTCACTAATAGTTAATTCAAGTGTTGATTGCTTAAATTTCTTGTATTTTACTTTTGTTTTTATTTTTGTTGTTTAGTGTCTTTTGCAGGGTATACTAGGTATATGCCTAACATAAGGAGCCAAGGCAAACCATTAGCTCTAATTAATCTTGATATCCACCATGTTGCAAGAAGAATAGCCCAAACACACTTGGATATTGCAGTTGAAGAAGCCATGGATCGAGATGATGATGATGTGGGTAGAGACGAGAATCCACCACCAAGAGAAAATAGGCCATACCATAGGTATTTCAATGAGAATGCATATGGTTGGAATCAATATTGGTTGAAACCTATGGCCATGGTTGTTATAGGTGCTATAGTGTTGCCACTACTACTAGTAGACACTAAGTTCATAGTGTCAAGTGGATTACTCCAAATGCTTCAGAACCATGGTTTATGTCACGCCTTAAGCCTAGGCTTCGACGTGACATGACTAATGGGAACCTGAAGGGACCCCAAATAAGTCTCTTAGTATATTATTTATACATCCTTGATCGTGGAAGCAATTAAACAACAATGAGATAAAATAAATAAGGGTAAAGGGACTAAGGTGAGTCTCTTATAGCATTAATCGTAAATAGTCAAATCTCAGAGCAGAATTACATCACTTGTCCAACAACACCTCTTAATATAGACTTGAACGGGGGCCAAGACACTTTCTGGGCTCACCCTTATATTGTAAAAAGTTTAACATTAAGAAATGACAAAGGCAAGAGTGGCATAGCTAATGTCCCTAACTTTGAGGAATCACTAATAACTTATCTTCAAATATGTCACACTGGCCACAGGGAGGATAATCCTGAGGAGCTCCAGTTCCTATATGGTAACATTATGCAGGCATATAGTATGTATTAGTACATTTGATTGTACTAAGAATGTAGGCAATATAATCAAAATGCATAGACATCGGCAGTGGATAGTAAGATAATAATATGATATGCATGATCAATACTTGAAATAAAACATACTTGTATAGAACATTTTACATATATAGGAAGATACCAACATCATAGACAATACAAACTAGTACCTGGAATCCAAGGCATACCACCCCTTGGAAGGCGATTGAGGAATCTACCCCTGATTTGGTAGATGGGCATACCGCCCCCTATCAAAATGATTGAGGAATGTAGCCCTCAATTAGTAGATAGGCATACTACCCCCGATTAAAGTGGTTAAGGTATATACCTCTCAACATGGTAGATGGGTATACCGCTTCCCATCAAAGTGGTCAAGGTAGGTCAAGGTATATACCCCTCAATATAGTATATGGGCATACCACCCCCATCAAAGTGGTTGAGGCATATCAACCCCTCAACTAGGTGTGGTCAACTTGAAACTATACAAATACTTTTTATGAATTCAACACATTTCCTTTCATCATCATAAAATCACTTGACCCATAGGCCATGTAATAGATCATCAATAACTTAAGGATCCTTAATTGGACATTTTACCAAATACTTGGTTGGTGTGTAATGCTAGTTCAAAATTATGCAATTCAAAAGTGAAATCATGTGAGAATACTTAATATAAATCCACCCATCTACACTTGGCAACACCCTCATGCAAGATATGTTGAAACCCCTAATAAAATCTCATCATAGAACATAGGTTCATAACTCAACACATAATTAAACAGTCCATATTTCATGAAACCCCAACATAGTTATAATCAATTCATAGTAAGAAGTACTCATAGATAAATCAACTTGAAAACACGCAATGGGTGAAAGGATCTAATGCTTGAACTCCATATACCTCAACTTTGGAGATTTCCTTGATGAAGATTTTAATGAGAATTGAAGCTTGAATGATTTTCTTGAATCTAGAAATGAGTTTGCAACACTTTAATTTAAGTGAAATATTTGGCTAACTATTAGAGAGGGTTTTGGGGAATGTATTAAATGATATAGGGTTGAAAATGACTAAATATAGGTTCTTTTACACATCAAAGGCTTAGGACCAAGACCCCAAGGCCTTGGACCAAACTAGAAAAACTAGCAACAAAATGTACAGGTCCGCGCCTGGCTGCATTGCGCCAGGGGCACAGATCAATTCTGTTTTTCATCAACTTTGGAAAATTAAATTTTGATATGGTAGCTCTAAAATTGGGGTTATACCCATTTACTACTCAATTTTGCCTCTTGATCATTAATATGAAGTCAGATATTTAATAGCACGCATGGATTTTAAAATACATGGAAATTACAAATTTGGGCATTTTTGAGGCACATTTTCGGGCATATTTTGGGGCATTTCAGTTTCCTTGCAGGTTACCTACTGAGGATCCTTGCAGTATTCTTCATAATATTACATTGGTGTGTAAAAGTGTGATGGGACATAGAATCTCTCCATGGATGTTATTGGGTTACGCGAGTTCCCTCTATCTCTTACAAGAAATGCATCAATACAGTTGTCGGAACTCCCATAGAGTTCAATCACCAATTGGGCAGAATTGCGAAGAGCCTTCTTAGAGCTATATTTTCCAAGGTACAAAAATCTCTAACTCAAGGACCAAATCAATAACTTTGAGCAATTGGGTGATTCTATTAGTACAACGTGGGAAAGGTTCACCAAGTTTTTTAGAATGGTTCAGATTATAAGATTGTAGATGGCACTTAGTGGAAATTTTCTATTAGGATCTTGATGATAATAGTCAAGTGTGTGCCGATATGATCATAGGAGGCATGTTCTTATACCAACTATTCACAAAGATATTGGAAATGATAGAGCAAGTAATAAAGACCAATAGAGCATGGGGCCAAAGGGAGGAAGCTACTACAAGGAGCTGTTGTGCAGTGAGTATTAGTTCAAATCAAGCAAAAATCAGTGAGGAGATCATGCAACAACTTGCTCAACTCCAGACTAGCATGTACTTGTTAGTGAAACAAAGTCAAGAAAGTGTTCATGCGGTTGCCCACCAACCTCCAAGAGCACCCATGTATGGTGAGTCATATTTTGATGAAGATGCTTGCTTTGTTAGAGATCAAGTAGTGGATTTTTGGAACAATGACCAAGGATCCAATTCGGATTATTGACATCATGGTTCCAGAAATCAGGGTCAGAATTACAACTGAGAGGGTGCATATAGAAATAACTATAGTGGTTATTTTGACAGAGATAGGGTGCTAAAAGTCGAGTGGGGCTGAAGAGATAGGTATAGAAATGGTCCTTATGTGCCTCCTCATAATCACAAAGTCGGTTCTATCAATTCAAGGATTAAAGAAATATTTGATAAGTTGTTGAAGAAGACCAATCACCAAGATGAGATTATGAAAGGAATGAAATCAGATATCTCATGTATTAACAAAAAAATCGAGTCTCATTCGGTAGCCATCAAGCAACTCGACCAACAATTTGGTCAAGTGTCCCTTCAATTGAATCAATGCCAAGAAACACAGTTCAAAACCCTAAAAATAAGGGACATTACATGCCAATTACAACTAGGGAAGTAAAAGTATCATTAACACTTCTATGCTGGACAAAATAGAAAGTCTCCATGAGAAAGAAAGCATGAGGAAGGGTGCAACCGAGAGAGATAATAATGTGATGAATAGGGTAGTTCAAGAGAGTGAGAGACCGAGGAAGTATAAGACCTTCTCAATACCTCCTCGCCCTCTTCCACAAATAATTAAGAAGAGGGAGGAGGAGAGCAAGCTCGAGCACGTCTTATCAATACTCAAGAAACTATCGGTGAATATACTTTTGATTGAAGCTTTAGAGAAGATGTCGGGTTATACAAGGTATATGAAGGATTTGGTCACAAAAAAGTAAACGGTGAGTCAAGATCTTCTGTATGATCTTCAACATTGTAGTGCATCACTACCAAGTCATTGGTCCAAGTGCATGAAGACCCAGGTGCTTTCCTTATACCATTAACCATTGGAGAGGTAGAATTTGCTAAAGCACTTTGTGATTTTTGTTAGCATCAACTTGATACCACTTGCCATCTTCAAAAAACTTGGCTTGACTCCTACAAAAATATGGTTACTAACGGTAGGCAGAACAATCAAGAAACCCATAGCGGTGCTTTATGATGTGTTGATAAAGGTAGACAAATTTATATTTCTGTTATGCCACAAGTCCCATTAGTGCGGACTGGCACCTATTGCCGATAAGGCCTGGGAGAACCAACCTGTATCTATGCACTTTCTATACATATTATAAGGGATTTCTACATTTGACATGCCATTAATAAAATAAACAGTAATAACAAATCAAAAGGAAATGCATATGTCTAGGCCATTAGGGCCATGGTGTTTAAAGTATGAGATAGGACCACACTTTAATTTACATAGTCTATAAAGCCTCTAGATACGGAAAAGTGACTGATAAGGGTCAGGACTGGCCCCGCCTCAACTAACTGTACAACACAAATATATCAACTCTAGACACACACAAAGCCCTGGAACAACCTGGAGCTTGGTATCAGCAGCTGGATATCCTGTACTCCTACTGAGGAGAACTACTAGCACTTGTACCTGCAGCATGAAATGTCGGTCCCCCATAAGGGATGTCAATACAAGATAATATACTGAATATATAAGGTAGGATATATTGTATATGAAGTAATAACTCAAATGAGACCATGGACAGGTGCAAGATCAGAGACCACCTTTTGTTATGCTATGGAATCATATACTTTATCTTCTTTATATTACTTTACCTTTACTGTATAATCTGTGCACAACTATAATACAAATGACTAACTAATCAGTGGTAAAACTGTATCGGGATTGTCCCTAGCTAGGTTTCTTCCTTAACCGCTCGGGCTACCACCTGTGATAGGATCATCCCTGACTAGGTGATTCTTTCACCCCTTGGGCTAACACCTATTAATAAACAATGTATTGGGATCGTCTATGGCTAGATTCTTCCTTAAACCCTCGGGCTACCACCCGTGATAGGATCGTCCCTGGCTAGGTGATTCTTCCACCCCTCGGGCTACCACCCATCAATA
>JAOTQJ010156608.1:0-29538 GCA_025642045.1 Solanum sejunctum | reverse complement strand
TTCATTATTTGTGTAACCTACTCCTTTCAATGTGGTGTTGTCTTTTATGATTATTTACATATCATATATTGTATCTACATCCTTACAGCTCCAATATTACGACCACCAAAAGAATAATCTCAAAGGTAATTAAAAGATAAAGTAAAGTATATTGCTTGTTAATGGGTGGTAACCTGAGGGGTGAAGAATTACCTAACCAGGGTTGATCCTATCACAGGGGGGGGGGGGTAGCCCAAGGGGTTAAAGGAAAAGCCTAGCCAAGCCCTATCCCAATATAGATTTACCACTGATCAGCTGATCATTTGTATTACATGATGTGCACAGATTTTAAAGCAAAGGTTAAGTAATAAAAATAACATGATCCCACAGTATAACTAAAGGTGGTCTCTTACCCTTACACTAGTGCATAGTTTTATTTGAGTTGTTACTTTATATACAGTATTTCCTGCCTTACATATGTAGTACACTATCTCGTCCTGATGTCCCATATGGGGGAGTTGCATTTCATGTTGCAGGTATAGGTGCTAGTAGATCTCCTCAGTAGGAGTATAGGATATCCAGCTACTGTTACCAAGCTCTAGGTTGATTCGGAGCTTTACGTGTCTAGAGAATATATTTTTGTGTTGTACAGTTAGTTGAGGCGGGGCCTGTCCAGACCCTTATCAGATATTTTTTCTTATCTAGAGGCTTTGTAGACTATGTAAATTAAAGTATGGCCATGTCTCGTACATTAGACACCATGGCCCTAACGGCCAAGCCATATGCATTCCTTTTGGCTTGTTATTACTATTTACTTTCTTAAAGGCTTGTTGAATGTACAAATCCCTTATAATGTGTATATAAAGCGCATAGATACAGTTTGGTTCTCCCGAGCCTTATCGACAACGAGTGCCAGTCTGTCTTAATGGGACTAAGTGCGTGATAGCTTGCTCCTCTTCATCTTTAGAATATACCAAAATATCATCAATAATCACAATCATGAACATGTCAAGATACTGTCTGAATACTCTGTTCGTCAAATTCATAAAGGCTGCGGGTGCATTTGTTAATCTAAAAGACATTACCAAGAACTCAAAATCGGGTTCGAAAATCCATCTTGAGGATATCACATTCCCTAATCTTCAACTAATGATAGCCTGATCTGAGGTCTATCTTAGAGAAAAGAGTGGCACTCTGAAGTTAGTCAAACAAATCATCAATCCTTGAAAGAGTATACTTATTCTTGATAATCACCTTTTAACAGATGGTAGTCAATACATATCCTCAAGGAACCATCCTTCTTTTGAACAAACAAGACCGAGGCACCCCATGGTGAGACACTTAGCCTTATGAACCCTTTCTCTAAAAAGTCTCTCAACTGCTCTTTTAACTATTTCATCTCTGCGGGGGCCATCCTATATGGCAAAATTAAAACAGGATGGGTGTCAGGGAGGACATCAATTCCAAAATTGATCTCTCTATATAGAGGGACTTTGAGCAAATCCTCATGAAACACATTAGGAAACTTGCTCATAATAAAAATAGAGTCAAGAGAATAAGGCTCTACATTATCAAACTTGACTCACACGAGGTGATAGATACATCCCTTAGAGATTCATTTTTGGGCTTTGAGGTAAGAAATAAACTTACCCTTCGGAGCCACAACATCTCCTTTCCACTCAATAACATGCTCACTCAGAAACTGGAATTTGACCATTTGAGTTCGACAATCAATAGAGACTTACAGGCGAAGCTAATCTATACCAAGGATCTTGTCGAAATCAACCATCTCTAACTCAATTAAATTAACAAGAGTATCCTTATGATAGATGGATACCACACAATCTCTATAGATTCTCCCTGCTCGAATATACTCACTATCAAGAGTAGAAACAGAAAATGGATGAAGCAAGCACTCGGGAAGAATACCAAATATACTTGCCATATATGGTGTCACAAAAGAGCAAATTGCATCCTGATCAAGTAAATCATAACAAGGAAAAGTAAAGACCTGAAGAATAGCCTTCAAAACCTTTATTGTATCCTCTTGGTCTTGTCGGTCCCTATCGTATACAAATAGTTTGCCCCACAGCCAACTCCTAGTGCGACACCTCTCTGATTACCCCTTACTGGTAGTGCTTTGGTAGAAGTCTGGGCCTTATTACTCCACACCAGATAATCGCTATGAAAATGACCCAGTTGACCACACTTGTATCAAGCATTTCCCCTATCTTCACATTCTCCCAAATGCATCGTATAATATTTCCTACTAGGTGGATTCTTTTTAGAGTCAAGAGTCGCACTTACGTGAGACTATGCACCCTGTGGCCTAAAGTTTGGCTAATCGTGGGACCTCTGATGGCTCGGAGTTGGTGCACTGGTTGAAAATGGTGCATAGCTAGAAGACCTCTTCTGGAAATAGGACTTATATCCCTTACTCTTCTTGCTCTGACTAGGCTCGGGCTCTATTAATCTGACCTTCTTTCTCAAATGCTCCCTCTGTCTTTATTCTTGTCTTCCTCAGTCAATTGGGCATAAACTATCATTCTTGAGATATGCATGCCTAGAATCAACAGTTCCACCTTGCACTCCCTCTTTGCCTGCCTACCCAAACCAGATACAAATTTCCCCATCTTTGACCTTATATCCGAAACCATCTCTAATGCATACCTGGACAACTGGTTGAATTTTAGGCTATCCTTTTAACTGTCATCACCTCTTGTTTCAGATTCACAAACTTCTCAACCTTTGCCTCTATTAACTATTAGGGAAAGAAGTGATCGAGGAAGGCACTCTTAAACTCATCCCAAACAGCGGGCTCAACATCCTCACCTCGACTCTCTTCCTATTGATTATACCACACATTAGCCATATCCTTAAGCTGATAGGAAGCAAGCTCAACTCCCTTAGTCTCAGTCGCATGCATAGTCTTTAGCACTTTCCACATCTCATCAATAAAGTTTTATGGGTCCTCTTTGATCTTTGACCAGGGGTAGACAGGTGGGTTCATCCTCGAAAAGTCTCTCAGTCTAGTAGCAACTGTTGGCTCATGATAGCTAGAACTAGGGTTTGGTGAACCCTGGTTCCCACTCTGGGTAGGTACCAACTAGGTGAGCATAACAATGGTTCCTCGAAAGTCAGCCTTTGAAGTAGGAGCAGGTGGAGCAGTTGGAGCAGTTGGTGTCACAGGAACACCAGTAGCCTTGGGTAGTCGACCTCGGGCCCTCATCTCTAACTAAGGAGGCACCTCTGAAGTAGGGTTCTCAGCAATGCTAGCTAAAGTATTCCTTTGGGTCACTGTGCGTCTAGGAGGCATGATCTGAAATGGCGTAATGCATCAACTAGAAAAGGAATTTTATAGAGTTTTGAACTCTATCACACGAACTTAGAATACAAGAAAGGGTTATAGTTCCTAATGTTCTGTAGCCTCCCGTTTATGAAGTATGGTGCACAACACACTCTTAAGCAAGACTCTGTTTGAGACGACTTCATGGACTCCCTAGGACTGTTGAACTTTGTGCTCGGATACCAAGTTTGTCATGCCCCAGGAGGGTACCCTTGGCATGGTCGGCACTCTAAGGCTATTGCTATTTCCTGAGCGAACAACTTGGCCTCATCGTCATACAACAATGGAAGAATAACTCAATATATATATATATATATATGCAAAATAACTCTGCTATATCATAATGTTAGGAAAGACTGTACTCAAATGTCTATGAAAACTGTATTTATCAGTCTAGAATGGTAGCCGGAGGAAGCTCAGACATCCATATGGCTGCATTGCTAGTCAATGACAATGGAAACACCCTTAATCCAACAATGTCAATAGAAATATTTGTTATCCCCATGACACTTTGCACACAAAAACAACATTTTGGAGATGACAGTAGGGATCCTCGGATGGTAGCCTTGTGAATAAGACACAATTTTGGAGTATCTAGAGCAATCCACTCGAGGATATGAACTTAGCATCTACTGGTAGAGGGGGCAGTACTATAGAGCCAGTCACATCCATCGCCATAGGGTTCAATTGGTATTAGTTCCAACCATAAGCGTTCCCACTGAAGTCCCTAAGTTATGGTCTGTTATCCCTTAATTGATTCTTCTCTCCTATTATATCCTTATCATTCAGATTTATCTCCTCCTCAACTGCAACATCTTTATTCACTTGAGCCATTCTTCTGAAAAGTCGATGGATCTCCAAATTTTGTTAGAGCTAAAGGTTCACCTTGAATCCTTGTGTTGGGAATACAACCTAGCACACCCTGCAAGTAAATTTAAACACAAAAACAAAAGACAAAAGTAAAATACACAAGATTCTAGGAATCAACACTAGAATTAACTAATAGTAAAATCAAATCAAACCTAGCTGTATTCCCTGGCAACAATGCCATAATTTTATGATGGTCACGCTCTAATATAAAAGCGATTGCTGTTAGTAATTAACCTAACTGAGGTAAGGGTCGAATCCACAGAGAATACAAGGCTTGACTACAAGAATTCACCACTAATCATTTCTAGTGTCTGAGGGGTTTCGTGAGATTCAAAAATAAAGATAAAATAAACACTATCTGAAATATGAAAAAATTCTCAATTTTGGGAATAACTTGAGAATTGTGTTCCCCATGGTTCGTTAACTCAATTATCCTAGATAACATAACTACAATTAGTGAATTGCATGCAGGACGGTAACTTAGGTTCTTTTAGCCCTCTTGTGAAGGTGAAGGTCGAATTTCACCAAGGTGCTTGGTCGGCTACCAAGGCATGCCAACTAACCATTACTTGTTGTCCCAGTCAACCTCCCCTTGGTTAGGTTTGGTCGATTAGATGGGAACGCATCAGCCAAATCCTGTCATCTACTTCCCTTTTCCTATTCGTCACTACCTTGGTCGGGATCGTGATAATAGGCAGGGTTTGGTGTTGGCCACCACCAAATAACATTAATCATGAAGGGAAATAAACAATACATGCAAAACCTTAATCATAAATTTGCACAAAACCTAGGTCATTTCCAGTCAACTGCCCATGGTTCCCACAACCCCAAGTTGTGGGTACTTAGCTACTCATGGCTAAAGTAAAACACAAAAAAATAGTTGAGAGTTTCACCAATAACAATAAAAAAATAGACACCACAAGTTGTAAATCCACAAGCTTGATTGATCAAAAATTCATGCAAAAAAAGATTTGCAATTTCCCAAAATGAGTTTTTCAAGAAAGAACAAATAAAGTACTCTAAAAGCTAAGAAGAGCTTCAAAAATATCTTGGAGTAGTTTCTCTGGTCGCTTTTTCAAAATGACCTAACTTAAACTGTATATAGTGTGTACAAAATAACCCTAAAATTTGCACAGAAAAGACAGCTAGTAGCTGATAGGTTTCACAGTTACAACTCGTAGAGGAACCTATGAGTCGTGGTCGAAGTCTCGTATCAGGATCTTGGCATATTGGACTAAAATGATATGACCCACAGGTATGAGTCATTGCTTGGGCTACGAATCATACATTGATATCGTTGTCTTGCTCTTCAGTTTTTTGGTCCAACATTTTGGCTCTCTGATTCTTTCTACGAGTTCACTTGTACAAGTTGTAGAGTGTCTTACGACTCATAGGCTAGACACATAGGAGTGACCTTTACTTGGTAGATTTCTGATTTTTTTTCTCTGATTCATGCAATGACATAACCTACTACTCCTAGTGTGAGTTACGACTAGTAGGTGGGCTCATATGGCCTATGCTTCAGCAAAATCTGCAGGTTTTCTTCAAAATTATGCCAACCTAACTTTTCTACAAGATTAACATAAAAACACATCAAAACACTAAAAGTCGCTTTGAGAACTCACAAAATCCCTTGTTTTAGGCACCAAATGTGCTGTATTATGATAACATATCAGTAAGTAAAATAGATCAAGAAAAGTAAAGCTCGACTTAATAACTCATGCTCAAATATGTTTATGCAAGTTTTATAGTAAAATCATACTTTTGAAACAAGCTCAGTAAAATAGACTTTGTTCAAAATCTCATGCTCAAATCAATGTTGCTTGGGAGTTTCTCTAACCAACATTCCTCCTCCTACCAAATTTAATTAGGTGATTCACACTGAATTGGTAGCATTGCCACACCCGCTCTTAACTTACCACCGAAAACGGTGATCAACCTCAACCTCGCTCCCTTGAATCCTGAGAGAGTGTCCACTTGTGGGCTAAAGGTCGCAATTATTATACTGAAATGACTAACCTATGCTGGAAAATATAGTTCTAGGGTGCTCGTCAATCACCCAACTCGGTGCTCAATACTCCTCCTAATACTAAAATATGCTCAACTCATTAATAGACTCACCATCAACTCATAACTCAATTCTCAATTAAGAACTCAAACTCAACCCCTTTGGGATATCTGATCTCATCTCAATGCTCAAGATCTCAATCAATCAATGTAATCAATAAACTAAACACAGGCTCAAACAGTCATTTAGACTCATTTAATTTACCCATCAAGTAGTATAATGCAAGGTGCTCATACATGAAGACAGTGACTTGATGCAACATGCTTCTCATACTCAATCATGCTCAAAATACTTAACTCATATGCTCAAACTCATCATCAATTCAATAATTTACATAAAAACTCATAAAATCATGGAATTTAGGGATCATGCTATCCAGCGAAAAGATCCACCTCAACTTCATGTAGAAAATCATGTAATGTAGTATTATACTCATATATCATTAATGAACCTCATAATAGATGCAAGAATTTAGTAGTGAAGTAGTAAAATTTCTGAAATATCACCTCATACCAAAGATTTGACTCAAATAAGTGAAGGGGCGTGTAGAGGAACAATATTCCATATGTTGGTAAGACTTACATACTTGGAAATCAAAGAATAATTGATCCTCTCCTATCTCTTGCTCATGGATTTCAAAACCCTAGCTCTTTTGTTCTCTCCCCTTTGTTCTTAAGAAAAACAAGTGTGTAATGAATAATGAATGGCTTTAGAATTTATCTCAAGGCTTTATACAAGTCTAAAATCGAGAAGGGCTTAATGGAAAAGGGCCCAGAAGGATATAAATGCCTCTCATTAACTCATCCGAATGGGTCCATGAAACCCTGCCTATGACTCGTTGTCCTCACTATGTGTTGTAACTACTCATAGAAAGGAAGTCATAAAATCCTAAATTACTTGAAGCCTTCCTAAATCCACTTGTTATGAGTTGCAGTCTGTATTATGAGTCATAACTGACCCCTCGTAGCTGCAAGGGCCCTGAAACATGAAACACTAAAACCAACCATGAAACCATCCACTACAAATTGTAGGATATCTATATGGGTCATAACTGCTTCTTGTAGGTAAGACTAACCTACATTCTGAAACACTATAACTCCATGTGAGTGCTCCTCTATGAGTCATAAAGCCTAGTACGAGTTGTAGGGGCTCTCGTAGACCCTCTGCTGCAGCTTTTTCTCAGATTTCTCATCATTACCTCAACATTATCTTCACATTCTCTCCCAATCAGATCAAATAATTAGGGGATATTATATTAGGGTTCAAGTTTCTCCTCATTCATCCACAAGATTTTTATCTCCAATCACACCAAGGTGTGTGGGTTTTGATTTGTGGAGACCTTTCCTCCTTAAAGCTCCACCATTCCTCTTCCTCATCTATTTTCATCTTATGGAAATTTATGAAAGTTTTATAAACTCTTTTATATGATTACATTATGAAGTGATATATAGTATTCTACCTTTGTATACTATATTGCATTGAAATGCCATGTGAAATTTATGAATTTTTATGAGGGTTAAGGATGCCCTAACTAAGTTTTATGGTGTTATGGTGCATTACTTTGAATGATTTGAAAAGGACCTTATTTACTCTTCTCATGTCTTAAATCTTAATCTTTGCATGATTTTTAGTATATATACATACCCACCATATTTAATTAAAGTTGTGCAGCAAGCTTCTATATTGATGAGAGCCTTATGGCAAGATATATAAATTATAAATGTTATGAATTTGAAGGGTTATTATGCAAGCTATGAGATATAATATGGAATACCAACCTATGAGGAGTATGAAGAATGTAAGAAATTAAGCTTTGGAAGTTTTTGGATTTTCAGTTTCTATGAGGGGGTTTTATGAGACATAAGTCATTGCATGACCCGTAAGTTGGTTCATAGAACATGGGCCAGACTTGGTGAAATTGGGATCTTTTAGGGATTCATTCTTTGACTCATTAGATAACCCATAAAATCTTTTATGAGCCATAGATCGTGTCATGGAATGCACAATCAGAGAAAGGTTTCTAAAAGTCTGAAAGGCTAGATTCTAAGTAGTAGCTCGCTTGGTCTTATGTCGGTTACGGTTCCTTACCACTATGTATATGATATCATATATTGATGATTTTTTATCCATGTCCCTTTAGGAAATTACCTCTTGTGACATATTGAGCATATATCCATTATTTATGATGACATATATTGATTACTTATGATTTATCTTCTTTGAGGCATTTGCACCTCACCTACTTAGTACATTTCTTATACTAATGCATACTTTTAGCTGCATAATCTTACCATGTATGAATCAGAGCTCCTTATCATCATCCCCCTCTACGTGGCTAAACGTTCAGGTTGAAGATTGCTTGGTGAGTCCTCCATATCCGGGGATAAAATTCCGCTTACTTTTATACCTTGTTTAGACTAATTTATATTTGGATACTATCCTTTGAGGGTGAGCTTGAAAGATATCTTGGCCCCTGTCCTATTCATCATTAGAGGTGTTGTTGGATATTGTGATGGTTATGTATAATTTAGCTCGACTCTCTATGATTTGTATTATGAAGACATCCCTTAGTCCCTTGCTCCCTTTTTATGTTAAATGCTTGATGATTGTGATGTGGTGGAAGTCCCAAGTCCCTAATTGCCCCCATAGTGTGAGGTATACTTACCCACCCTTTAGAAATTATTTGCTATATGATTCATGCTTATACTCTTCCATATAACATCCCCATAGTGTGATACCAAAGCCCCATTTCCCTTAGAAATTATATGCTATATATTTATTGCTCTTTTATACATCTGCAATCCAAGCATGTCCGTTGCATGCTTAAGAGGCTTGTTTGACATGCCTTCGGGTTTCCATTCGCTGTGTTATGTCTAGACCCTTGGATTAGGGCATGACAAAGCTTGGTATCAGAGCACGAGGTTTGTAAATGATCCTAGAAAATCTAATATAGTGCGTCAAGTAGAGTCTTGTTCATGGTTGTGAAGAGTGCCCCTACTATGAATAAGAGGCAATGAGATATTTTAGGAAATGATTCACTTCTTCCTTCTTTATTTCGTGCTTTAGATTTGACATAAGGTTTCATAACTCTAATGAGTGGCCTTTTTGATATTTTAGATTATTCCTCCAAGATGAATAGCACAAAAATCTCCTACCCTCGAGGGTGAACCGGCCTCTTCAGCCCCACAAGCTCTCCAAGCGGAAGGAGAAAGAGTCACCCACGCTGAGTACTAGAATGTTGTCACCATTTTGGCTAGGGCCATAGCTAATCAAGGGGTTCAAGCTTCTCATACACCTATACTGACCTCAAGGGTGAGGGATTTCATGAGGATGAATCACCCAAAATTCCATGGCTCAAAGGTAGGGAAAGACCCCCAAGAGTTCATCGATAAAGTGTATAAGGTTTTGGCTATCATAGGGGTAAGTTCGAAGAACAAAGCAGAATTAGCGGCTTACCAACTCAAGGTCCTTGCTCAAATATGGTAATTAATGGAAGATGGAGTCTGCAGATAATGAGCCTATTCCACGGGAGGAATTCAAAGTTTCCATGCTTGATCACTTCTTCCCAATTGAGTTAAGGGAAGCAATGTTGACAGAGTTCATGAATCTTAGGCAAGGTTCTATGAGCATGAGGGAACATTCCTTTAATTATAACAACCTCTCCAAGTTTTCTCCTCACTTAGTTCTTGATCCTTGAGAAAGGATGCACACGTTTGTGTCGAGTGTATACGACTTGATCAATTAAGAGTGTCATACTGCCATGCTCATTAGGGATATGGATATATCATGGTTTATGACATACACTGAACAACTTGAGGGGGTGAAACTTAGAAAGAGAAGGATGGGGGAGTCCAAGAGGGCTCAACTTAATGGTGGACTCCAAGGTGCTAAAGGTGGTCATTTCCAACAAAAACACAAATTTCAAGGCGAAGTGACCTCAAATGCCCAAGGACAAAGGTTTGCAAATCATAGGGTCCCCAACCTAAAGGCTCAAGATGGAAATGGTACTCATCCCAAGTGCCCAAAATATGTAAGGAATAAAAGTGACACATGTAAGAGGTATACGGGTGCTTGCTTCAATTATGGAAAAATGGGTCACAAGATTCTGAAATGTCTAAACGAAGGTATGGAGGGTCATCCTAAAGGGAAAGGTACCAATGGAGATCAAAGGGAAGAAGATGGTCAACAAGAATGTGCCCCTCGATAAAGCTTGTTCTATGCTATTCAATGGAGAGAAGTGATTGATGAGCGGTCGATATTGTTACCGGTATGTTAAAGATCTATACTCTTGATGTATAAGCTTTACTGGATCCAGGTGACACTCTTTCTTCCATTACTCTATTTATTGCTAATCGACTTTATATGTGTCCTTAATTGCTATGTGAACCCTTTGAGGTGTACACACCCGTCGGTGAGTCCATTCTTGCTAAAAGGGTCTATCGGGGTTTCCTCGTGTCTATATTGTATAAACTTTTTCCTTGTGATTTTTTTGAACTCGATATGGTAGATTTTGACATTATTCATGGGATAGACTGTTACATGCATATCATACTACTATTAATTGTAGGGCTCATAAGGTTAGATTCTAAATCACTATTAAACTAATCCTTGAATGGGAAGGTCATGATTCAGTGGTCAAGGGTAGATTCATCTCTTATCTTAAGGCACAAAATTTAATTTCTAAAGGTTATATCTATCATCTTGTATGGGTTAGGGATGATGAGGCTGTGTCCCTCTTATTGAATTGGTCCCGGTTGTAAATGAGTTTCTTGATATCTTCCCCGATGAACTTCCCAGTATCCCTCTCTAATGGAGATAGATTTCGGTATAGATCTCCTCCCTGATACTCAACCCACTTTCATTCCTTCCTATCGAATTGGTCCAATAGAGTTGAAAGAATTAAAGGATCAATTAAAAAATTTATTAGAGAAAGGGTTCATAAGGTCTAGTAAGTCACCTTGGGGTGCACCAATATTATTTGTTAGAAAAAAGGATGGTTTACTTAGAATGTGCATCGACTACTGATAACTCAATAAAGTTACTATAAAGAACAAATATACATTTCCAAGAATTGATGACCTATTTGATCAATTGCAAGGGGCAATTCACCTCTAAAATATTGACCTTCAGTTCGGGTGTCATCAATTGCGATAAGGGAGTGTGATATTGCCAAGATGGCTTACCGGATGAGATATGTACATTTTGCGTTCATGGTAATGTCCTTTAGCCTAACCAATGCTCTAAAAATATTTATTGAACTCATGAATAGAGTCTTTAAACCCTACCTTGATATATTTGTTGTGGTATTTATTGATAACATCTTGATATACTCCCGAAATGAAGAGTAGCACGCAAAACATTTGAGGGTGGTGTTGTAAACATTGAGGGAAGAAAGGCTCTTTTCTAAATTTGACAAATGTTAGTTTTCATTGAAGGAAGTTACATTCTTAGGTCATGCAGTGTCGTGTGATAGGATTAAGGTAGATTGGAAAAGGATGGAGGTAATAAGAAATTAGCCTAGACCCTTGACTCCGACAGACATTAGGAGCTTCTTCGATTTGGTTGGTTACTACCGAAGGTTTGTGAATGGTTTCTCCTTGATTTCTTCTCTTTTGACAAAATTAACCCAAAAGAAGGCAAAATTTGTATAAACCAATAAATGTGAAAGAAGTTTTCAAACATTGAAGGACAAGCTTATGTCTACTCTTATTTTGGCTCTACCCGAAGAGTTGGAGGGATTCGTGGTGTATTGTGATGCTTCAAGGATTAGATTGGGTGTGTATTCATGTAAATAGTAAGGTCATCATCTATGCCTCTAGGCAACTAAAGGTACATGAGCTTAATTGCCCTACCTATGAGCTAGTGGCCGTGGTATTTTCCCTAAAGATATGGCGTCACTATTTGTATGGGGTTCATGTAGATGTGTTCACCGACCATAAGAGTGTCCAATATGTGTTCACCCAAAGAGACTTAAGTTTGAGGTGAAGAAGGTGGCTAGAATTCCTTAAAGATTATGATGAGTATGCACTACCATCTGGGAAAAACTAATATTGTGGCCGATGCCCTAAGTCAGGTATCCATGGATAGCGCAACTCACCTTGAGGATTAAAAGAAGGAGTTGGCAAGAGAGGTCCATCGGTTGTCTAGGTTGGGCCTTAGATTGAATAAGGCCAAAAATAGTGGTGCGGTGGTAATAGATGGTTCCAACTCCTCCTTGATTGAAGAAGTTAAATCAAAATAAGACCTAGACTCCACTTTGATGGAGTTGAAGTCATTGGTGAAAGATGGCAAAGTAGAGGTTTTCTCCCAAAGGGGAGATAACATTCTAAGGTACCAAGGTAGGTTATGCATGCCCAATGTTGATGACTTGAGAGGTATAATCTTGAGAGAAGCCCATAACTCTTCTTATTCTATTTGCCCTAATTCTAGCAAGATGTATAAACACTTGAGAGAAATGTATTGGTGGGGTGGTATAAAGAGAGACATTGCAAAATTTGTAGCCGGTTGCCATACTTGACAATAAGTCAAGGTTAAGCATCAAAGGCTAGGTGGTTTGGCCCAAGACAGATATTCCTACTTGGAAGTGGGAAGAGATTAACATGGACTTTGTAATTGGGTTTCTAAAGACTAAAAGGCATTTTACTTTGTAATTGGGTTGCCAAAGACTAAAAGGCATTTTAACTCCATATGGGTTATTATTGATAGAATGAAGAAGTCGACTCACTTCCTACCAGTTAAGGAAACCTATAGTGCCAAAGATTACTCCAAGTTATATATTCATAAGTTGGTGATATTGCATGGGGTTCCATTGGCCATTATTTTGGATCGTGGTGCTCAATTCACATTGCACTTTTGAAGGTCCTTCAAAAAGGTCCTTGACAATAAAGTCAAACTTAGCACAGCCTTTCACCCACAAATCGATGGCCAAGCTAAGAGGACTATCTAAACTCCTGAGGATATGCTCAGGGTTGCGTCTTGGTGTTTTAGGGTAGCTGGGATGAAGAACTCTCATTTATTGAGTTTGCTTGTAATAATGACTATCACTCTAGCATTGGGATGGCTCCTTTTGATGCCCTTTATAAAAGGTGTTGTAGATGCCTGGTTGGTTGGTTTGAAGTGGGAGAAATGGCTTTTTTGGTCTGGATCTAGTTATAGAGGCTTTAGAGAAGGTGAGGGTGATATGGGAGAGATTAAAGGCAGCTTAAAGTTAGCAAAAGTCCTATCCAAACATGATAAGGAGAGACCTTGAGTTTGAAGTTGATGATTGGGCATATTTGAAGGTTTTATTAATAAAAGGTGTGGTTCGCTTTGTCAAGAAGGGAAATTTAAGCCCTAAGTATAGGGCCTTATTATATCTTGATACGTGTTGGTAAAGTTGCATATGAACTAGAGTTGCCAATGGAAATAAATATGGTCCATCCGGTTTTTCATGCCACCATGTTGAGAAAATGCATTGGGGATGCTAGTTCATTTGTGCCCGTAGAAATGGTAAATGTTAAAGAGAACTTGTCTTATAAGGAAGTCCTGGTAAAAATATTAGATAGGCAAGTCAAGCGGTTGAGAAATACGGATGTCCTTCCATCAAAGTCCTTTGGAGGAACCAACATGTAGAAAGTGCCACTTGGGAAAATGAAGCTGGTATGAAGAAGCGATATCCCTACTTCTTCCACTCTAATCAAGCTTGAGGTAGTACGATCTTTCCTATTTTAGAGCCTCTTTTTCTTGTATGCTTTTCTCATGTTAATTATGCATAGTTATGTGATTTTTGAGGTTGCATTGTAAGTGCTATTTGAGACATGGTTTGAAGATTTTAATGGTGCATGTGTTGCATTATTTTGGTATATGGTGCATTTGGCATATGAAATATCTATTCCAGTCCTTAGTGCTTACCTTATCACATTCGGGGATGAATATTCCCAAGGAGAGATATTGTAAGACCCCATCTATGTGGAGAATGACAAATGCAATAAAATAAGCTTTGGATCTTTTTGGAATGTCAGCTTTTACGAGCCGTAAGTCATTGCACAACCCATAAGTTGGTTCGTAGAACCTGGGACAAACATGGTGAAATTGGGATTTTCCAGGGATTTTGTCTACAACTCATTAGACGGCCCGTAAAATCTTTTATGAGCCATAGATCATGTTGTGGAATACAAATTAGAGAAGGATCTCTAAAAGTCTAAAAGACTATCAGACAAAACCCCTATCTGCAACCCATAGAATGGACTACAGCTTGTAAACAGGGTCTCATAGTCCTTCCGACCATATTTTAAAAGGGACAATTTTGTCCTTTCACAATATTTTAAGCCGATTCTATATTGTTTTGGTCTCCAAAGTACTCTTTACCAGCCCTCTTAACACTAATCCCTCACATTCCTTCTCATTCCAAAAACACTATAAGTCCCAAACACCTCCCAAGTTCTTTAAGGTCTTCAAAGGAGAGTGCAAGCTAGTGTTTTGGTTTCTTCACCTCCAAATCAGATTTCCTCTTTGTTTAGTTGGCAAGGTATGTCAATTTTTATCATGGAGGCCTTTCCTCCACAATCTCAACCATTCCTCTTCTCCTTGTGATTTCTCAAGTTATGGTAATACACGATGATTTTTATAAAATCACTTTTATGATGATCATATGAGTATTTTATGATGGATATCATAGTACATTTTCATGTCATGCAATATCATATGAAACCTATGATTTTTGTGCGAAAGTTTGATGGTGCCCTAATAAAATTTTCTCATGTTGATAGGTTGATTATTTTGAATAACATTTAAGGATTTTATTATACTCCTCTCATGGCATTAATTTATGAATTGTATGATTTCAAGCTTGTGTACATGTACCCACCATGAATTGATTTAATGATGGCTACCAAGTTCTTAAGTCATAAATGCCTTATGGCAAGATATGTATGATAAGCATGTTGAGACTAACAAGTATGCTATGAGCTTATGAGCCTGGTATGACCGATAAGAATTATGTAAAGCCCTAACTTTGATGTTACATGTTATGATTAAGGAGCTACTCCAAGAATGATACTAAGATATTTTGAGACTATGCCTTCTATAACTATGTTTATGTTTTAACTATTCTATGTGATTATGATATAGCATCGAGAGGACCTTGGAAGTCTCTCATGGTCCCTAAACTATGTACCACCATAGGTTTATGACATTAATTCCCTATGTGGGCTTGTACCCACCGATAAGGCAATGCCGTAAGGTATGGATGTTTGTTGAAACTATTGAAAAAGCTATGCCATTAGGTAAGGATAAAATGTTGAACCCACAAAAAAGGTTATGCCATAAGAGGGTGGCACTTTTTGAAAAGCCATGGTGTAAAAATAGTCCTTGGCAAAGTAGACCGCTCCTTCTCCAATGTGGAGTGAATGTTGGAGTTCCAAGTAGTAGCTCACTTGGTCCTATATGTCGGTTATTGTCCCTTACCACTTGCATATGATGTCATATGATTTGATGATTTTTTAATGTATGTCCCTTTATTAAATTGACTCTCACGACATATTGAGCCTATATCCATTGTTTATGATGACACATCTTGGTCACTTATGATTTATGTTCTTTGATGCATTTACACGCCACATACCTGGTACATTCCAAGTACTAACACATACTTTTTGCTACATGATCTAACCATCTAGGAACCGGAGCTCCTTACCATCCTCCTCCTCCACATGGCTAAATGTTCCATGTGAATATTGCTTGGTGAGTCCTCCATATCCAAGGATAAAATTTCACTTACTTTATGCCTGTACAATCCTTTGAGGGTATGCCAGGGAGATGTCTTGGCCTCCATCCCACTCATGATTAGAGGTGTTGTTGGGTATTGTTATAGTTGTGTATGATTGATATTGACTCCCTATGCTTTGTATTATGAAGATATACCTTAGTCCTATACTCTTTTTTTATGTTAAATACTTGATGATGGTGATGAGGTGGAAATTCGAAGTCCCTAATTGCCACTATAGTTTGAGTCATACTTACCCTCCCCTTAGAAATTATTTGGTATGTGATTCTTGCTCATCCTCTTCCTACAACATCCCCATTCCGTGAGTCTAAAGCCCCGTTTCCCTTAGAAATCATTTTCTATATATTTATTCTCTTTTATACTTCTGTGAAAATCAAAGATGTGCTTTGCATGCTTAAGAGGCTTAGTTGGGATCCCTTCAGGTTCCTATTCGCGTTATTGTATCTCTGCCCTTGGCTTGGGGCACGATATAAGAGTATTGTTAAAATCATGAATGATATGAAGCCGTCTCTTAATATTATGAAGCTTTGGTTTTGAAGAGCTACTCTATGAAAATATTATGATGCTTTGCATATTATGACTATAAGTATAATTTGAGTATTCCTTGGGATTGTGACCTAGCACTTAGAGGACGTTGGTAATGTTGCCACTATAGGTTTGTGAATTAGCTAGTGGATCGGTATAGCTTGTGTTGCATGATTGACCAAAAAGGGTTGTGTTCTCGTACAATACATGTTAATTAAATACCAAAAAGAGTGGTGTTCCCTTATGGTTCTTATCATATATTAACCAGAAAGGGCAATGTTTTTGTAAGGTGCTTATGAAGCACTTTCTAAAATAGGGGAGTTCTCGTAATATGAGTGTTAGGTTTACCTTGGCAAAGTAAACCACTCCAAGTCTGGTGTGGAATGAACATCGAGATTTCAAGTAGTAGCTCACTTAGTCTTACATATTGGTTATGGTCCCGTCCTATCTATGTATGATATGTTATGTAACTTGATGATTTCGTATGCATATTTTCACTAAGGCATTGAACATTCATGTCATATTGAGCTTATGACCATTGATTATGAATTTACATATTATTTAAATATGGCTTATGTTCTTTGTTGTATTGCACACTACATACTTAATATATTCCAAGTAGTAACACATACTTTTGGCCTAGATGATCCGACCATGTAGGGACCATAGCTCCTATTCATCCTCCTCCTCCACATGGATAAGCGGAACGATTGAAGATTTTTTAGTGATTCCTCCATTTCAGGGATAATATCAACTTACTTTCATTTTTTATTAAGAATTGTCTATTATGGATATTTATCTTTCGAGGTGAGCCCGGGAGATGTCTTGGCCCCCGTTTCACTCTTTGTTAGTGGTTTTGTTGGATATGAATTTGTATGTTATGACTTCGACTTTTATTGTGCTTATGTATTATAGAAGGCTCCCTTAGTTCTTATCCCCTTCTTATGCTTGTTGTATGTTGTTTATGAGATAGAAATTCTAAGTCCCTAATACCCCATAGTGTGAGCCACACTTACATGCCTTGTAGACATTATTTGCTCTGTGCTCATGTTAATCCTCTTCACTATAACATCCCCATAGCTTGAGTCCAAAGTCTCATTTTCCCTAGAATTTATGTGTCTGTTGTTTAGTTATACTTCTACAACCAAAGATGTGCCATGTATGCATAAGACGCTTGTTTTGGGGTCCCTTTGGTTTCCTTATTCATCCTGTTACACTAGGCCCTAGGCTTGGGTCATGACAAAGCTTGGTATAAGAGCACTAGGTATGTAAATAGTCCTCAGAAATTTAAAACACTTAGTCAATTAGAGTCTTGTTCATCGTTGTAAAGTATGCCACAACTATGAATAAGAGGCTCTAAGACATTTTAGGAATGATTCACTTCTTTATATTATATGTAGTTCTTTTGGAGTTATTTGAGACTTTTTATTCCTAATGGATGTTTTTTTTGCTATTTTAGATCATGCCTTAAAGAAGAGTGGCATAAAGAGCTGCTACTATCGTGGGTGAACTTGACTCTCTGGCTCTATAAGTCCCCTAAGGAGGAGGGGCCATGCATGCCGAATCCTAGAATGTGGTTGCTTTATTGGCAAGGGCCATGGCCAACCAAGGAGCTCAAGCTCCTCATGCTCCTACCTGTTCCTCAAGGGTGAGGGGTTTCACAAGAATGAATCCACTGAAGTTCTATGGCTCCAAAGGACCCCCAAGAATTCATTGATGAAGTATACAAAGTTCTTGACATTATGGGGGTAAGCTTGGAAGAGAAAGCAGAACTAGCGGCCTATCAACTAAAGGGCCTTGCTCGATTGTGGTTTGTTCAATGGAAGAGGGAGAGAGGCAATGGGGAGCCTATCTCTTGGGAAGAATTCAAGCCTTCCTTCCTCAACCGTTTCTTTCCCATGGAGGTAAGGAAGCAAACAGTGTTTAATGGATCTCAAACAAGGATCCTTGAGTCTTAGGGAGTATTCCCTCAAATTTGAAACCTCTTAAAGTATGCTTGTCAATTGGACGCTGATCCTATGACAAGGATGCACTGACGGCAATCCTAGGGCAAGGATGCACTAACAAGAGCATCCTACTTGATTAATAAAGAATGCTACAACACTATGATCATAGGAGATGTGAAATTGTCTCGGCTCATGACTTATGTTGAGCAACTTGAAGGAGAAAATCTTAGAAAGAGGAGAAGTAGGACACCTAAGAGAACTCATCATAATGGTGGATTTCAAGGTACAAAAGGGGGTTGTTTCTAATAAGGCCATGATGTCACCCAAGATACACCTCCTTTTTGAGGCTATAGCGGTCGTTGTCAAGATATAGAACCTAACCAAGGTTAGGGCCTAACCAAAGGAAATATGGTAGACTTAGAAGAATTTAATGTTGCAGTTATGGTTATTAACCAAATTATCTCACTAAGGAGGAAGTTTTATAGTAACAGTGAAAGTTATGCTAAACTAAAACAAGTGTTTAAACTAATATAAAGAAAATCTAGGGTATTGTGTTTCCCATGATTCCCTAACTTAGTATCTGAAATGCCCCAAAATATGCTTTGGAGTGCCCATAACTATATTTCGATATATCTCAAAATCCATGTGTGATCTCAAAAATATGACTTCATATTCTTAATTAAGGGAAAAATTAAGTGGAAAATGGGTATAACCCAGAATTTAGAGGATCCATAGCAAAAAATAAATTTTGCCAATTTTCGATTTCTAGAGAGCATCCACGCCCTATCCACGATATGCCAGGGGTACAGAGAAGTGTGATCTCCCCTTCGTATTTGGTCTGCATCGTGGAGTAGACACGAACTAGTACAATATTTTTCTTAGTTTTTCCTATGTGCCCAAGGGTATTAGGGTCATTTCACCATGCCCACTTAAGTGTGAAATCACCCATAGTTAGCCCCTTTTCAACTCTATATCTCTCAAAACCCTCTCTCAAACCCCTCTAAGGCTCTATCAATTCTCTCATTCAAATCTAAGGATCTCAAGATCAACCTTGGAACTCAAGTGTTCATTGCAAGCTCAAAAACTACTTCAAGTTCACATCTAAGAATTCTTTGCTTAAGGTATATAAGTTTTACCCATTGGGTCCTTTTCACCCATGGAACCCAACCTTCCCTATTTATGAAAATCACATGTTTTCAAGTCGTATTACCTATGGGTATCTCTTATCATCGATTATGAACGTACATTATGTTGGGATTTTATGATCTATTGATTGATTAGGTATGACTATCTATTGCAAGCTTACACCATGAATTGATTTTGTCTCTTGAGACTATGCATGTTTTGAGATATGAAACTATGAATTATCATTAGCCTTTTGTAATGGATTTTAAGGTACCCTACATGAGGGTTTTACTACATATTGGTGTGTTGATTTGTATCAAGTTTACTCATCTTATTTCACTCTTGAATTGTATGATTTTGAATAAGTATCATGAACCCACCATGTGTTTGATAAAATGTCAAGTCAAAAATTCTCAAGTTATTGATGATCTATGTCATGATTTACAAGTCAAACAGGTATATGATGATTAAGGGCTTTCAAGTATGTATTGAATTCATGAAAAGCATCTATGATTTTAGAAGTATCAAGTTAAGCCCTATTTCAAGAGTTTTACCTCTTGTGAGCCATTCATGTTAAAGCAAGGTTCATGTATGATTATGAGCTACTCTCATGTTCAAGTTAGGCACACTACTAGAGGTCAATCATGTGTATGAGCTACTCAAGTCATGTTCTTACAAGCTATTCATGTTATGATCAAAGTATGATTATTTCAAGTATTTTGTGGGTTGACTTAGCACCGATTGAGGCTTAACACAGGGGCTTGATTCAAGGGGTCCTTATATAAAGTCTTTAGTCTCTAAACTGTGTGCCACCATAGGATTATGGTTATTACCCTTGCTATACTAGTAGATCCACCTAGTCATGTTATCATGTTTGGTTTGCCTTGGCAAGTAGATCACACCTAGCCGGAGGGTGTCATGCCCATCCATCTGACCAAGGGAATATCATGCCTTGAATTCCAAGTTATAGCTACTTGGTCTATATCGGTTAAGGTCTCTTCCCACATATGTATGATATATGTATTGCGCAAGATGAATGATTTGCAAGCATTTTTCATTACAAACATTGATCATGCACGCCATATTGAGATTGTATACCCATTATTTATGATTATGAATCTTGATTTTATTTGGCTTATGTCTTGTTGTATTGCATCCCATATACTTAGCACATTGAAATGTACTAATGCATACTCTATGCCTATATGATATTATCATGTAGGGATAAGAACTCCTTTTGATCATCCTCTATGTGGCTAGTTCGATACCTTGGAGATAAGCATTTGGTGAGTCCTCAAGTTTGGGGACACTATCTAAATTACTCTTGCTATTTTGAGACTTCTTTATATTGAACACTTGTTACTATAAGGGTGAGCCCAGAAAGTGTCTTGGCCCCCAATTCAATCCATGTTAGAGGTGTTGTTGGATATTATAATGTGCTTATACTTTGAGCTTGACTCTTTTCTATTTTTATGAATGTCAAGATTTCCCTTAGTCCTGTTCTCCTTATTATTATATCTCTTATTGTTGTTTCTTTTGATTCTGCAACCAAGGATGTATACTTAATATGTTAAGAGACTTGTTTGGGTCCCTTTAGGTTCCCATTCGGTGTGTCACATCTAGGCCCTGGGCTTGGGTCGTGACAATATCATCGAATAATCAAATTCTTTTCTAGTGTCTACCCATGTTGGTGATTTTATTGTTACTAAAAGAATCTATAGGGGTTGTCTTGTGTCTATATTTCATGAAGTCTTGCCTTGTGATTTTATTGAACTCGACATAGTATATTTTGACATTATTCTAGGGATGGATTGGTTACAGGCATACCATGCCTCTATTAATTATATGACCCACAAAGTTAAGTTTTTGTTTCCTAATGAGCCCATCCTTGAGTGGGTAGGTCAAGATTCGGTGGCTAAGGGTAGGTTCATCTCTTATCTTAAGGCTCAGAAGTTGATTTCTAAGGTTTGTATATACCATCTTGTAAGAGTTAGGGATATTAAGTATAAAGTCCCTCCTATTGAGTCAGTTCTAGTGGTTGATGAGTTTCTTGATAATTTTCCCTATAAGCTTCTAGTGACCGTCCCAAAAGGGAGATAGATTTTGCTGTAGACCTCCTCCCTGATACACAACCCATTTCTATTCCCCCCCTGCCGCATAGGCTTGGTGGAGTTGAAGGTTCAATTGAGAAACCTATTGGTGAAAGGTTTTATTAGGCCTAGAAAATAATGTTGGGGTGCCCCGGTGTTATTTGTAAGGAAGAAAGATAGCTCACTTAGAATGTGCATCGACTACCGACAACTCAATAAATTCACCGTGAAGAGCAAGTCTCTTGCCAAGGATAATGAACTATTTGATCAACTACAAGGGGTTAGTTACTTCTCAAAGATTGATCTTCGGACCAAGTATCACAATTGAGGGTAAGAGAGTGTGACAGTCCCAAAATGTCCTTCCGAATAAGATATAGACATTTTGAGCTTATGGTGATGTCCTTTGGCCTAACTAATGCTCTGGCGATATTCATAGATCTCATGAATTAAGTTTGTATACTATAAATTGACGTGTTCATACTGGTATTCATTGATGATATTTGAGCTTATGCCTAGAGTGAAGAAGAACATGTGAAACATTTGAGGATAGTGTTGTAAACAGTGAGGGAGGAAAGATTGTTCGCCAAGTTTGAAAAATATGAATTTTTGTTGAAGAAAGTGTCATTCTTAGGCCATGTGGTGTCGGGTGAAGGGATTGAAGAGGATCCAAAAATGATAGAGGTGGTAATAAATTGGCTGTAACCTTTAACTCCAATAGATATTAGGAATTTCTTATGCATGACGGGGTACTACTGAGATATATTGGGGGGTTTTCTTCAGTATCCTCTCCCTTGATAAAGTTAACACAAAAGAAGGCTAAATTTGTATTGACTAATGAATGTGAAAGAAGTTTCCAAACTTTGAAAGTCAAGCTTACATTTGCTCCTAGTTTGGCTCTATCGGAAGGGTTAGAAGGGTTTGTGGTTTATTGTGATGCTTTAGGGGTTGGCTTGGGGAGTGTATTAATGTAAAGTGGCAAAGTCATTACCTATGCTTCTAGTCAACTAGAGGTGCATGAGCATAATTATTCCACATATGATCTTGAATTAGCAGATGTGATATTTGCCTTGAAGATATGACATCATTATTTATATAGGGTTCATGTAGATGAGTTCACTGAACATAAGAGTCTCTTATATGTGTTCACCCAAAGGGTATAGGCTTAAGGCAAAGTAGGTGGTTGAAACTCTTAAACAATTATAACATGAATGTGCATTATAATCCAAACAAGGCTAATATTATGGACGACGCTCTAAGTAGAGTGTCCATAGATAGTATGACTCATATTGATGATGGAAAGAAGGGATTTTCATTGGTTGACTAGATTGGGAGTTAGGTTCTATGAGGCCAAAAAATAGAGGTATGGTGGTGATGATTCCATATCTTCGACTCATTTTGGGCTCAGAATGCAAAGAAATATTATACTCAGTCTACTATTATGTTCCAAATACTAACTAATATGTATGTGTTATGGTAGGAATGGAGCTAAAAGTGTACAAGTGGACAATACTCAATAAAACTTGGGAAAGGAGTAAAATTGTGAGAAAGTCAGACAAAAATGGCATCGCAAACCTAGGAAGCCAGTCAAGATTGAAGTCGCAAACCATATTCTGCATATTATCGAATGGCTAGAGAGACCACCTAAAGTTGCAGAATTAGACAACAAACTCATGAGAAAAGGGCAACGTAAAAGGAACTTTGGCGTATTGCCAAACATGATATGTGGAGTAATAGATCATCGCCTAACCTTGTAGAGACTCAAGCATTCAAGGAGATGCAGAGGAAAGTGACCAACTGCACATTTGGCATATCATCAAAGTGCTCAACGATATTTCACCTTAACCAATAAGTGGAAACTTAGTGCACAAACTTTCATAATTTTTCATAGACTATTTAAGCATTTTGGAAAGAAAATTGTACATATCATTCACTTTAGGTTTTATATATAGGGAGAGTGAGATTAGGTTACTTAGAACATTCTTGCTCAATAGTTCAAGGGTTAGAGGTTTTCAAGTTTATGAAGGCACAAATTGGAGAGATTGGCTAGTGTAAATCAACTTTTCTCTTTTAATCCTTGATACCCATGTACTCAACTATTGAAATTGTTATTGAATCTTTATTTTTAAGCATGAGTGGCTAAAATCCTAATGTTGGGGTATGTGTAAACAATATAGGTATTTAACTTCTAATGTTGGGTCTTAGGGATTATATCTATTGCTAATCTGAATTGTTGTTAATCTGAAGGAACCTATATCCATTACTAAGTTTTATCTATAATCCTAAGGTTGCAAACTTGGGGATTACTTTAGATATATAATTATTACTTTAATCTGAATGGTTAGAGTGTGGAATGGATGTATTAGGTGGAAAGCTTCCGGGGTTTCAGTTGAATGCCACAACTATGGGTTCAATGGCTAAGGTTGTAGGCAGTTTACTATGATTTCTGAGGCCAGGCATATTAGAGCGATCCACGTGTGATATCGTAATTGAATCATACGAAACACTTTGGTGTCGTAATTGAACTGAGGTTACCAAAATCGTAGCCTATTCACTCTTCTTTAACTCAATTGGTCAAATATTTAGACCTAGTTTAGTAGATCTAATCCCATATTTGCACATTCCCAACACTTCTCTATATCTATTGATTAATAGCTAATTTGGTTGTAGTTTGCTGAATCTAAATCTTTATTTATTGTTATCCCCCTCCACCCCACCCCCAATTTGAATTGACAATTTTCTAATTCAATGAAATACTTCAAATCTCAAATATCCACTCCTTGCGAGATTTGATCTCGACTCTATTGTTAGGTAATATAGTAATGACGATCGTCCCTGCTTTCTTTGAGTAGTAGGATTGAGCGATCATAAAAAATTGGTGCCATTGCCGTAGAGTGGAATTAATATTTGTCTAAAGTATTTGCTGAATTGAGTTCTTCTAGTTAGACTTGTTTTATTGCTTTTTGTGTTATTTTGTTGTTGTGAAAGGGGGTGTCAAGATGGAGTATCATGAAGTGTCAGTGCTAATAATGTCAGAGAGGTGAATGATTTTCAAAATGTCGATTGGGACAAAGTGGGGAATATAGCATCCATCTAGCTACCCTTATTGACTAGAGGATCTGTATTTCACATCATCAACATTATGTTACAACTACTTTAGTTGAAAGGGTTGTTCGTAGGGCTTGCTCATGAGGTTTCCCATGAGTATCTTAGGAACTTCGCCGACTTGTGTTTACCTTTCAACTTTAGGGGAGTCCCTAAAGAGGCCATCAGGCTGAGTCTTTTCACATTCTCTATCACTGGAGAAGTAGTGAGGTGACTATTTGAGCTTCTTAGGGACCCAATCACTTTGTGGGAGGAACTCTAAGATTCATTCCTTGAAAAATTTTACCCTCCTTCAAAAATGATTAAGATGAGAAAAAAGTATAGAGGACTTCAAAAGAATTGATGGTGAGCCATTACATAAGACATGACTACATTTCTAGAAACTCTTACTTCAATACAAACCATGGAGTCCTGGACCACCTATTGTTGCAATACTTCTATATAAGTCTTAATGTAGTCAACAAAGGTGTGGCTGATTAGTTGGTATGAGGTAAAATTATAAAGCAAACATTTGCTGTTGCTTGTGAGATATTAGATTACATGACTAAGATTAATCAAGCTTGTTATTCAAGGGATGACCTTGTATCTTCTATGCATATGGATCTATCCAAAGAGTTACTTTCTAAAGATAGATAGATATATATAGAGAGATAAAAACATTGTCAAAATGATAACTCAAGTAGATCTCTTGACTAAGCATATAACAATGTATCATATGAAAAATGATATAGTGAAGAGGTATATTATATGGGTAATCAAATGACGGGTTCTCAGTCGGCTTTTCTTAGGCTGACCAAGAATCAAGGTTGGAACAATGGTGTTAGGTAAAGATATAGAGGATGGCTAGAACAACCTCAAGTTGGAGGTTGGAGAGACTGTGATGGATCAAGAGATATGTATATTGTACCCTATGATAGGCTGAAGGCTGTTGAACTTGTGGTGAACCCATAAAACTTCCAGACTGAGGACATGTTGACTCAAATCTTGAACAAATTTGAGGCCTCCGATAAAGCTTCAAAGGAGATAAAGTTCAATTTTTCACAGATAAGTCAAACTGTAATTTCATATTCAACCTCTATTAAGCATTTGGAGACCCAACTAGGTAATATCTTAGCCTATCTCAACCAAACACCAAAAGAAGGATTGCCCAGTGACATAATGGCTAACCTAAAGAGTGTAGACCAATATTATTTGACTATCATGACATGTAGCGATAAAGTTGTTGAAGGTACTCAGCAAACACCTGTGGTTGAAGAAGGTCAGAAGGAGTTGGAAGAAGAGGAACACACTATGAGTGCTAATGATAATGATGACTTGGTTGTGATTGAAATTAAGAAGACTCTTGGAAATCCTAAGAGTAGTGAAAAAGAGAAAGTTAGGGGTGATGCTGTCAATGCTAAAAGAGCATCCCACCAAAATTCCAATTCAACTGTGAAGTTGAAAACTCCTCAGGTTAAGATTGATCCTCCATTTCCTAAAAGATTGGAGAAGAAAGAGGAGGATATAAAGTTTCAAAAGTTCCTTTCTATATTCAATCTTTTTTCCATAAATGTCCCACTAATTGAGGTAACAACTAAAATGCTAGGTCATGCTAAATTCATGAAGCAGTTGGTATCTAAGAAATAGAACATGGAGTGTGAGACAATCGAAGTGTCTCATAATTGCAATGGTATCTTCACAAAGAACTTAGTTGCTAAGAAAGAGGACCCTAGTGCATTCATAATTCCTTGCACCATTAGATCGTGCAAATTTAGCAAAGCGCTATGTGATTTAGGTGCAAGTATACATCTCATGCCCTAAGCTATAATTGAGGAGTTGGGAGTAGATACAACTTCATTAACAATGATGTGGCTTCTTATGATTGACCGGTCCATCAAAAGACTAGATGAATTATACATGATGTTTTGATAAAGGTAGATAAGCTCATATTACTAGCCAATTTTTTGATCTTGGATTGTGAGGTAGATGTGAATGTGGCCATCATTTTATGTAGGATATTTTTGGCTACCGAAAAGGCCCTAGTAGATGTTGAGAGAGTACTAGAAAGGCCCTGGTGGATGTTGAGAGAAGGGACTTGAGGTACAAAGTAACTTAGGATGAGGTCATGTTCCACATTTGTGGAACTTTAAAGATGAAAAAAGATCTTCAAGTGGTGTCGGTGATAGATTGATCATGGGTAACTTGAGGATGGAGGAACTATGTCATGCCACGACATTAACTATGGTGCTATTTGGGAGGCAGCCCAAGGTGAGTAGTTACACTTTTCTTTTTGAAAAATGGGTGTTTTTTTGTGCAAGTATATGAAAAGGGAGAAATAGATTTAGAATGCCAAAATGGTGAATCAAAAGGTCTAATTGTTGAATCACCGAGTTAAGATGGTGACAACCTATTTGACTACATTTTGAGTTATTTGACGACTCTCAAGATGCTGTCAAATTAGGTGGTCTATATTGCAATTTGGCGAATCACCAATGTGTATTAGCGATGGTTAGGTTCACCATCTTTTGTGACTATTGTTAGCGTTTGATTTCTATTTATAAAAGGTGGCCACTAGCACAATCGGAATACCATCAAAAGTGTTAGGAGTGTGAATCAACATTGCCGACTCCTCGCACCTAATCGACCTTTTAAAAGCTTTTCAAATGCCTTGGGATTTTCACTTTTCATATTCCCTCCTTTTCACTTCCCTTATAAGCCAACACTTCCTTCGGTCTTTTATTACAATTTTTCTCTTAGTGTGAAGAAGTTCATCAACAAAATCTATTATAGAGTTCTCATTATTATTGCATCATCTAAGGGTATGTTTTTGATCCTTTGCTTTATCTTCATTTTGGAAAAATGGTCTTGAAATGATGAAGGCTTGATCATGATTTTATGAGCTTCTTAATCATAGTTTATGGTTGAAATCTTATTAGAAGTCATGTGGGTAATGTGTTTTTATGATTCTAGAAACCTTTGATTCACATGTTCTTAGCTTATTTGGGTTCTTGATTCACTTGAAAATCATGAAATTGACTATGCATGTGCTATAGGATAGGGATAGATTTAATAATTATGTTGCCCAAAGGTTGAATTCTATAGCGTATTGTCTCAATTTTGATCTTGAATACTTGATATATAGCCTTAAATTAAGATATTGTTTTAATCCTGATAATACCTTGAGTGAATATGCACACTTGTTGTATTGTTTGTTCTTGTGGTCTGCGGGTGAAGTCCACCCAGAATGCTTTTCTTGTGAATAATTTTTAACCCTTAAGTTGGGGTATTGATGAGTCCATATCTCAGACATATTTTAGGCTTAGAATTCAAAGAAATATTATCCTCAGTGTACTATTATGTTTCAAATACTAACTAATATGCATGTGTTATGGTAGGAATGGAGCTAAAAGTGCACAACACGATAATACTCAACAAAAATGGAGCAAAATTGTGAGAAATGTGGACAAAGTGGCATTGCCGACCTAGTTGGCATATCGCCTAATAATTAGTGAGACTGCCTAATATTTCAGCAACTAAGTCTAAACTTCATGCTAGGAAGGCAGTCAAGATCAAAGTTGAAAAGCATATTTGATATATCGCCGAATGGCTGGAGAGACCGCGTAATGTTGCAGAACTCAGGACCCCAAGCTCATGACAAAAAGATGATGTAGAAAGAACTTTGGTGTATCACCGAGCATGATCTGCAGAGTAATGGATCATCACCTAATCTTGGAAAGACTTAAGCCTTCAAGGAGATGCATATAAAAATAGTCAAGTGCACATTTAACATATTGTCGAAGTGCTCGGGATAGCCGGCCTTGACTACCGAGTGGCAACTTAGTGCATGACATCTCTTAATTTTGCATGAACTATTTAGGAATTTTGAAAAGGATATTGTACATATCATTCTTTTCAGGTTTTATAGATAAAGAGAGAGTGAGATTAGGGTACTTCAAACATTCTTGCACAATAGTACAAGGATAAGAGGTTTTCAAGCTTGTGGAGGCACAAATTACAGAGATTGGCTGGTGCAAAACAACTTTTATTGTTTAATTCTTGATGTCTATGTACTAATGTAATGACACCAGAAAGTGCCCGAGAATGTGCCTCAAAAGTACCCAAAATTGTAATTTCTATATATCTAAAACTCTGTTTGTTATTTTAAAAATCAGACTTCATATTCTTGTTTAGGGGTCAAATTGAGTCGGGGATGTGTCTAACTCGAATTTTAGAGTAACCATATCAAAATTCGAAAATTGCAAAGAATGCTATTTAGGGGGGTCAACTTTCAAGGGGCATATCTCTTAGCACACAAATAACTAGGTGGCCCACGACCCTTCAACTTAAATCCCTTTGAATAACTTTCCAACGCACTTGGTTTCACCTTATTCTGAGTTCAGATAAAGGTTTTACGCCCATTTTTGTGGAACTCATTTGTGTAGAAAATGCAATTTCCAGTAGCAATTCCGCTTACCTCCGTGACGTGGCCTAATGTTTTTTTGTGCCTGTCTTAATTTGTTTGGTCCAAGACTTTTATGTATTGGGCCTAAGGATTCCCACACTTAAAATTACATATACTTATCCTTATTTCAGCCTCATATAATCCTAAACATCAACATCATCATCAACATACCCAGTGCCTCGAAAGGCTCCCACTCATTGTGGGGTGGGGGGGTCGGATGTACGCAGCCTAACCCCTATGTTTAAAAACATAAAGAGGCTGTTTCCAGATGACCCATGAGGAG
>JAOTQJ010156590.1:0-29549 GCA_025642045.1 Solanum sejunctum | reverse complement strand
TGTATATATAGACCATAAGTAGACCACTTGGACCAATCAAAAGTTTCCATATACACTTTGACCCCACCTCAAATTATTCTTAAGGACCAAACTTAGAAAAAATTTTGCAATCGGTCCCAAACTTTATTAAATTTAGTCAATTAAGGACTTTCGACGTTTAAGTTAAGTTACGGGTCCTAACAGTATATACATTTTTCCTTCATGATACCATAAGTGTATACATATACTGTGAAAGTCTCCAGTAATAATTGATGACCTTTTTTAGTGGATGCCTTAATTTTTCCTTGATGCCTTCAAAGTTTATATATTATTCCTTCATGATACCATAAGCGTATACATATACTATGAGAGTATTCCAGTAATAATTGATAACCTTTTGTATTGGATGTCTTAATTTTTCATTGATACCTTCAAAGTTTATATATTTTTCCTTCATGATACTATAAGAGTATACATATATCGTGAGAGTATCCAGTAATAACTGATGACATTTTGTAGTGGATGACTTAATTTTTCCTTGATGCCTTCAAGTTTATATATTTTTTTCTTGAAGTAATAATGAATTAGCTATGCAATAAAGGATCACCTAATGTTTTTTTTGATATTGTTACAGTATAAGTATACTCTTATAATATTAAGGGAGAATAAATGGAGTGATTTTCCTTCATGATACCATAACAATATATTAAGGAATAAAATGCAATGTTATTTCTTTCTGGATACCATCAGAATATACATATAATTCGAATATATCAAAATAGATATATTTGCAGCATAAATAGTATAAACAAGTAGCTGTTTAAAATGAGAAAAGCTAACACATTAATGAAAATTTATTCCGGAATTTGAATATGATAAACACATTAAAAGTATATTACAAAATTTTTATAATGCTTCACTATAGAAAAATAACAAACACTTCAATTTTTTCTTTGAAGTTCTTTTAGAAGTCCTTTGATTGTGTCCTTGACCTCCATATCGACCATATGTTATTTCTGTTATAGGAAAGCATGATTCAAATGCTTTTTTTGTTTCTGTTTTTTAGGCCTTCCTGATGAAATTTTGGCATTTGGTGACAGCACCTGACGTGATGACACATTATCAGAAATTTCACATATGCTTTTGTCAGGCAAAAGATGTATTGGTGCATCATATGATCTTTTTAAGAAATCTCTAGTGTAAGAAGCGGAGCAATGCATGTATTCATTAAGATGAAATTTCATCAATATTGCCATTGCATGTGCACATGAAAATTCATCTACTTGAAATATTCGACATATGCAAGTCTTTTTATGAAGGGACACAATATGTTTGATGTGACTATCCATTACAAAATGAACAAATTGAGTTGAAGGGATAACCTGTTGTTATAAGAAAAAAGTATAAGTTAGTGATTGGTTGAAATTATAATGATAAGTAAGTTTTGTACTGTATTGAAAATATTTACCATCATTGTTTGTGCTTCAATCTTTGTATCTTTCAACAAAGCTTCATACTTTTTGGTTAATATGTTATTTATAAATTTGATTGTGTAATTCCACTTCTATGCCAAATTTGTTATAAAATCTAACAAATCTATAACTGGAAGCTCTCTTGCATACTTATTTGCTGCATTTACTTATTCAACTATGTTTGATGTCATTGTTGTTGTTCAATATGCTGAACATTTTGAATGTGCCCATTTATAGTACCCAATATCTTTCAAGTAAAGTTGTACTTTAGGATCAATATCATCTAATTCTTTCACAAGACTATTTAATTCCTAAATATTGTATGCTCTTGATAATGCATAATAGATGTCTTTGATGTGTTTTGCATTCTTTTCAAATTTTTCCTTGTCGTTATTCCATAGATGAAACATATAAACACAATAAGGGACTGATGGATATACTGTTGTAGTTGCTTTAGTTATACTGTCATGTCTGTCTGAGACAATGCACATTCCATCTCTTTCTATATATATTTCTTTCAAACGTTCAAAGAACCATTGCCATGATGCATCATTTTCCGAGTCAACAATACTATAAGCAAGTAATATAATTAGTAATATGTGAAGCAGTGTGTTAAAATTAACAAAATTTTCAGTTAATATATAAGGAGACTACATTAATATATATATAGCATGTACGATATACTTGAAAAATAATTGTAAACCAAACATATTGTAACAATCTATCTTGAGATAAAATATATCACATCGTCAAAATACAGGAGAGATGCTAGGTATATAAGTAATGGACTGGTCTATATACTGTAAGGAGCTTTTTGGGGTGAGCCCAAAGGGACAAATCCCTGTTGGGCTAGGCCCAAGAGTGGACTTCACAATGTTGGGTCAGATCATTACAAATGGTATCAGAGCTACTCATGTGTCAGTCTTGTCGATGTAGGGCTAGAGTTCAACAATGTTTAGGTAAATCCCGGTGAGGCAGGACAAACCTCAGTGATGAGTCTAAACAAATCTGATGTGGTGGGGCAAACCTCAGCAAGGACGCTGAGTCCATATACAACCCATCTTGAGAGGAGATATCATACATCGACAAACCACAGGAGAGGTGCTGGGTATAGAAAGTAATGGACTGGTCTATATACTGCGATATGCCTTTTGGGGTAAGCCCAAAGGAACAAATCTGTGATAGACTAGGCCCAACAACAAATAATACTTCACAATGTTGGGTCAGGTCGTTACATTTTACAACTGAATGTCGTTTTACAGCTTGTGCTAGAGTGAATTTACTATTGTATATTTGAGAAAGTTGGATTGATTGGCTAGAGATGTCTGTAATGATGTTTATTGAATGCATTTCTCCAGTAACAACTTTAATTGCAATATCAATATTATATGATATACATGTCATTTTTTCACAAATTGCAAGTTTTAAATTCTGTTAGATGTTGTGGATGCTCAATCATTGGTATAATTATTTCAATTGTTGTGTGATCCTAGGAAATCAGTAGTGGATAGACAGTAATTTCAAAATTTTTCTTCTTCAAATCAATGTAAACTTTGATTCCCATATCGTTAGCAATTTTCAATGGCGAAAATCTAGGTAAAATTGCATACTTGATGTCAATACCTTCAGAACCATTAATTTTCAGTTGATTCGAAATCTGAAAGACAAAATTGATGAAATTTATGGTAGCTTTTACTATAATAACTTCAACATGAAAGTTGATGTTCTGCTGATCAGGGTTCCAAATTCCACCATGTTGTAGAAGAATCGATATTTCCTCCATTGATTGAGAGAGATTTTTTTGGTAATTGTGAGTGTGAAATTTAGAGCTGGTTGAGTATAGGTAGAAGACAAGTTACGAAAAAAAGGAGAATTTGAAGAAGGAGCAAACTATTCCTTTTTTAAATGACATTCATATGGAAAATATTAAATATATATATGAAGAAATATCAATTAGGGAATTCGTCAACTGTGGGTATTGAGTTTAATTAATTATAGGGGCATTAAATGTAAAGGGGTATAAATTTATAAATACTTTTGATACAAGAGGCATAAGCTTAGTTATCCCAAATTATTTTAAGCTATTTTAGAATTTGTTAAATACTTTCAAAAGCTAAAAAGAATTTAAAAACAGATTTATCAACTTTTAAGCCTATTCAAACACGCTCGTAAGGAATTAAAGTGGGCCCATGGCTACATGGATATGCTTTAGTACCTTTTTGTCCATACAAGGAAAAGTACACACACTATAACAATGAGCACAAGACACGGAACATTCAATTATAAAGTGAGAAGTTTGAAATGACAAAATTACCCTTTAACTAATGTTAATTCCAACAAGCACACATGTTGAACATAGATATGTGCTTCACACTTCTACGTAGTAGTAAAGTAATAATATTGTACTGCTCTAGTTAATTGGCAGTGAAGAATATTACAAGAATAAGAAAAAAAAAATATTTTTATTCTATGTTATTTTAATTTTTGAATATTTAATTCTGTCAAATCGTATCAGCTGTGATAGCTGCTAGAAGAAATTTTTAAAGTAAAAAATAAACTGAATGAAAGAGAAATCAAGACAGTTGGGCCCAATTTGATTTTAGTAATACATCATTGAATAACTAAAATATTAATATGTTATACTTTTAAAAATACTGATTGAACTGGAGTATGAACCCCTGGTTGGAAGGCTGTACCAAGCAAAATTATAAGCTCCTTTGAAATCCAGAGAAGAACTAAGAAAAGGGTAAAAGGCAAAGCAAAATTAATGTGAGAATAAAAAAGAGGAAACCTTCACACTATACCAACAAGGGTTAGGCTGAAAACATTCGCTTTATGTTTTCAAACATAGGGGTTAGGTTACGTATATTCGATTCTCCTCACCCCGCAATAAGCGAGTGCTTTTTGAGGCACTGGATATGTTATTGTTGTTCATACTTGGAAAAGGTCCTTATGGCTAGTGAATTTCGAGCACTTAATGCTTCAATAATAGACTGGACCTTGCTGTCATACTATCATGTTGTTACACTCATATAAAGAGTCACTTTTAATAGTAATGTGAACTTTTGACTTTTCAAATAACAAGTATGAGACCAGAAATAACACACAAAAAATGCACTATAAAAGATTGCACGCTTGTCTTGTCTCTTTTGCTGATGGCTTCCGCTCACCCCACTCACTAGTCATTACAGATTAAATGTGTTTTAACACCATACGTTACTATTAATTTCTTTTGATTGCTCCATAAAAAATAAACTATTCATGAATTAATTTTTGTATAATGCATGTGGCATTTGGTAGATAGATAAAAAAATATGTTATTTATGTATAAAATTAATTTGGTATTTCGTTGATAATTAAAAATTTATATGTCTAATACTTGTATAAATTATGAGGGAATATTTATATTATTATATGGAGGATAAAAGATATAATAACTAATACTTGCATAAAATAATATATAGATTTACTCATAACTAATCTCTACATTACTAATATTTGCATAACTTTAACTAACTACCAAACGATCCCTAAGAGGTGGAAAATAGATGAATTTTGGTCGAATTTAAGTAGGTCAAGTCAAAAAAATCAGTCACAATCTACGGTAGAATGCTCGGCCATAACCTAACCAAACATTTTATTCTTCTAACTGACCAAATTATAAAGTTATTTATTGACTAAAGATCTGTTTAAAGTAATTATGTCCCCGAATCAGGAAATACAGGTAAGCATCAACACAATAGAGTGTTGGTCTAAATCTACTTTAGCTATTATATGTATGGAAACAATAAATTTAATATTTTTATGTATATAAAAAAAATATACTGTCAACTAATTTAACCAATTAAGAAAATAATAGAAAATATATGAATGTAAAAAAGGTGAACACCAATAATCTTTTTCTCATGATGTATAATCAATTTATAACACTATTTAAATAGAGTGTACCGTCAACCGTGATAATCTATATTCTTACTTTTATAAGAAGAATAATGTTAGAGCAGTAATATAATGTGAAAATCAGTTTCGAAGAAAATCAAATTATTATAATAATTATCGTTATAATAAATAATATTATAACAAGATTTTATTTTATCAGCCGAAATATTCTTTGCTATGACATTCGCAAGTAAAACTTTTTTATGACTAATAAATACTCATAGATTAATAGATTGATATAAAGAGAAAGTGGGATAAGGACACGGTTGATGACTACAATATTGCACGTTTCTGGACAAAGGTGGTAAAGGGTTAATAAGATGAAGAAAGGGCATCTCCGAGCTACTATTATTAAATTTTATACCAAATTATATTTTGATGTAAAATTTGATGATTTCATCATTTACCTTGATATTGAATTTCACATTGTTATTCATTAATATTAATTATAATTTTGATTAATATTATATAACATTTTTAATTTGAAATATTATAAGTTGTGTTTTTCTAATTAATTCCCTAATATATTATTTTCATATAAAATATAAGCTTTTTCTTAATAAAATATAATTATAGCAAAGTGTAAATACAATATATTGTTGATAAATAACACAGCGTACCTTGAATAACATAACAATAAAGTAGTAGCTGACGTAGATCAAAATTGAAATATATAATGCTTAATAGGTCAACTTTTGCATAATGTAATATTTATTTAATCACATTTCATCAATGATTTTACATGCATTTGAATTATCTATTAATATGTATAGTGTATAATATTTGTGCAATGACCTGGTTGGTCATTTCTGATTTTACTTGTGAAAATCACAGTTTTATCCTTTCGTAAGTTGTTTTGGGCCTATTTCGAATTTTTGTATTTATTGGAACTGAAATCCTGAATTTTAAAAGTTGAAATATGAGTTTGGACATTATTTGGAAGCTTAAGTTGTTGAAAAAGTGAGTTTTTTTACCATTTTGAGTTTCAGATCTAGGGTCAGAGATCCATCAATTCTAGTAGCTTCGGAACATCGAAACTGGTCAAGGAAAGTTATAGAATTGAATTTATAGTTAAAATGAGGCTTTTAGGTCCAAAGTTGTGTTTTTAGTTGATTTCAAAACCAAAGTTTGACTTGGGTCAACATTTGGAGTTCGAAAACTTGGATCAAAATTTTGACAGTTTCAGTAGTTTTGAATAGTGAAATCAATGCTAGAAATGGTCTCGTCATAATTTTTGGAGTTGTCGAAGGTATTTTTGATATTTTAAGTTTTAATCTAATTTAAACGAGTTGCATTGGTAAATGTAGTGAGGAGACCTTGAAATCGATTTATGGTGATTTCATTGGATTCGGATTGTTGTTTCTGGTATGAATACATATTTGGTTTGTGTAATTCTAATTTTGGATGAGTTCCGAGGGTCTGTTCCAAGTAGAAAATTAGACTTGCACATTGTTGGTGTTGAGTTTTAGGTGTGGGCGCATTTCTTCTCCGCTTCACGAAGGTTTGTAGGACTTTTCACTCTGCGTTCACGGAGGTTCGATCCGAGTTTGCAGAGGTATTGTACAACCCCCCCTCCCCCCAAGCTTCTTCGCCACGATCGGGGTTTAGTCTCCGTGTTTGCGGAGGTGTTTTGGTCAACCTGCTTCGTGTTTGCGGGACCCCACCCATATTCGCGGAGTGTTACTGTCACCTGCACTATATTAAGTCCGAGAGTTATCATTTTTACTCAATTCTTGAACTTTCAAAGCTTTTGAGGCGATTTCAGAAGAGGATTCTTGAAGGATTTTATTGGGTAAGTATTTCTAAAATTATTTTAATTTTTTCCATAAGTTTTATCTTGCTTTTGTCCTAAATTTCATGATTTTGAATGTCCAAAATAAGAGATTTTAGACTATGATTTCCAAACTTCAAGTGTTGATTTCTCAATCATTTTAAAATAGATTTTAGTGAAATTTTCACCCCTTCACTTCATTTTTTGTGTAGAACCTAATTTCAAAGTCAATTTTTAAATTCGAGAACTTTGAATTTTAGTCCTAAATTTGACCGTTTTGCCTCTTAGCCTAATTCATGTCAATATGGGTATCAAAATGCACCTCTTGATGCATAGTATCAATTTTTGATGGCGAATGATCAATTTGGGGATCATTTTGAGGATTGATGTAACACCCCTAAAATTATCAAAATGCCCCAAAAACGTAATTGTGCGTACACCGAGTCTTCCAAAGATCCGATGGAAAATCTGAGACCAGATTTGAGATTAATGCGAAATTGAGTCAGAAAATGGTCTCAACCCGATTTAAAAGCAACCGAAGTGAAAAATAATTTTCGCTAATTAATTAAAAACTAGTGGTTGTCCTTATCCTTGGCGTGGCGCGGACAGGACGTGCAGCAAGACTTATGTTTTTTTTTAAATTTTTTGACGGGGATTGAAATTTCCAAAAAATAGCAAAAATGTACTAGTCCGCACCCCTGGCACGTCGTGGACAAGTACACTAGTTTTAAACTTTTTCTTTTAAAATTTGAGAAGGGTATTTTGGTCATTCCAAACTCATTTTTAAGTCTTAAATCATGTTTTAAAGGTAGTTTATTATCGATTAAGGGTTCAAAACCCATTACTTTTCTAAGTTTCTACGTAAGAATTTCTGAGAGAAGAAGAGCAGAGAGTGGAGGGTTCTAAATTCAGGTGCAAGTTCTTGAAGGATGCTTGATAACTCTTCAACCCAGGTATGTAAAGGCTACTCAGAGCATGAAATTTTTCTTCCATGTGCCCCAATACACGTAGTAGGTTGACAATTGATAGTTGATGGGTCTTGAGTAGAGTTCTTGAAGAATTTCTTGAATATTTTCTTGATTTCTTGAACATTATCTTTTAATTCTATATGTTATCCCAAATTGATGACCATCATGCTTTTATTTACTGTTTTTATGCATTATTATATGATTGTATACGTAAATTGCATATTTCTCCTTAGTTAATACTTCAAGAACGAACTTAGGGGTAATGTCTAGAGCCTTGATTGTTGGAATGAGTAGATTGTTGGAGTCTAAGTCTTAAGGTGAGGGTATTGATGACTGAAACGGATTGAATTAGGTGTCCTTAGAGACTAATGAGACTGAACCTTAGTTGTGAAAGAATAATCTTACTGTTTGAATTGACAGATGATGAGATGAGTTGAGTGTTTCTGCCCGTAGGGGTTGAGTGATGGAAACCCCTGAGGGAATTGATAGACTTATAAGCATATTGAATTCTGAAAGGAGTATTAGCACCAAAATAGGTGAGAGTGAGTTCCACTCGCACTCATTAACTACGTGGACATCATAGGAGAGGATTGAATTGTGAAAGCGGATACTTCCTTTGCCCCACAGAGGGCTTGATAGACTTCTTTTAGGATCCCCAACAGACTCGTCCTGTATCCCAACAAGGTACTGGATGGATGTGGCAATGACATCTTTTCATTGTATCATCACTGGCTCATAGGTGGTGGTTGTCAGTTATAGAAACTCCCAGATAGGTTCCATAGTGATAGTACTTTGAAGTTAATGTGACAGTCTGATGTTTTGATGGATAGAAAGGTGACAAAGTCCTATTTCCTACTCTGAGTTAAGGATGAGTTATTGGTGAGCTGATGATATTGTATACCATTTATTTTAGCCTATTTTATATGCAGTACATTTCACGTACTAACGCCCCTTTGGCGCTGCATCATTTTATGATGTAGATTCTGTAAATAAAGGACTTCAGCAAGCTAATCATTGAGGTTAGCAGATTCCCAAACAGAGACATGGTGAGACCTCACTTGCTTTCGAAGGATATGTTTATCTTTTCATTTGTTCATGATTTATTTCATTAGACAATGGTAGCCATGGACTGTCATGATACCTTCTTAGAGGATAGCTATAGAGGCTTCATAGACACAAACAATTGATGGTTGATGTTGGGATTACTTATCTCCCATTTCTTTTCTATTGAGATACCTCTTTCGTACTTTATATGATAGATATTGTGACAACCCGCAGCTAGTCTATTTTCTCTTTATATCTTTGGCATATGAGCTGATTGAATGAATACAGTGAGACTAGGTGGTCCGCTTGGGGGCTAGCAATAGTCTTCAAGTGCCAGTTACATCTAGGGTACCCTCCCGAGACATAACAATTGAGTTAATTGAAAGCTTGTCTGAGTGTGATTTCGATGTTAAGGTAGGTTTAGCTAATCTTTTAGGACTAGATTTGAGATATTGATCATGTTTATATTGTAATTGTGATATCTAGACTGATTCATGCGTAATTGTGTTAATATGATGAAATATTGATGGAGATGTGATCCCAGTTATGCCGAATTATGAGTAAATTGTGATCCTATTGATGAATTGAAATAATTTGAGATGATAATATGAGACTTGTACTACTATTTTGGTAGTTTTGTGGTAATGGTGAGTAGGGGTGGCAATTGGGTGAGTTCAGTTAAATTTGAGCGGGTTATAATAGGTCAAGATAACAAACGGGTCAAAATAGCTTGGGTCAAAATGGGTTGGGTAACGTGTTATAGATTGGATCAAGACCCAACTTGACCCAATTTTTATTAAGTTTACTTATTTGTTTATTCTTTTTCAATATTTAGTAATTAATTAAATTATATTATTCTTTATTATGGCTATATAAAACATATCAAATTAAAAAAAGTATTTTGAAAATATTTTAGCAAAATCTCTCTCAAGTCAATTTGGGTTGCATATCAACACCAATTTTAAATGGGTTGAAATAGGTTAGGTTGAGATTGGTTGAGATGAGTTGGTTTGAGATGGGTTGAACTTGAACGGGTTGGGTCGGATTAGAATTAATTTTGTCACCCCTAATGGTGAATTGAGATACTTTTAAGGATTATGTGTATGACTTGGGACGAACGAGGTCCGGTATTGTGTTATGCTTGTATATTTGGGATGAGTGAGGTTTGATATTGTTGGTACACTTGGCTATTGATATAATTATTATGATCTGAGAAATGTTGATGGTTTGGGCACTAGATGTGATACTTGATATTATTCTCTATAATTATCTGACTATATGAAATTCATGTGTCAGTATTTTTATTATGATGCCATTAAATATATTTATATGTATATTTGGACTGTATCATTGACATACATTTATCCCTCATTACCTTGTATCATCCCTTGACCCAGGTAGGATAAGTAAAGTAGGATAGAGGTCATGCCACTCTTGTCCCAGAAAAGAATTTGATATTTGGATCCATTGATGTTGATGACCTTCATTATAGCAAGGTAATGTATGAATGTTGATATTAAGTTGAGTTTTAAGTATCTTGATGTATGACCTTATTTTTCATCTATTTTACATATCATACACTGTACATACTGACATTATTTGGTGTTGAATCTTTTCATAATATAGATGCATGTGTTATAAATCCTCAGCAGGTTACCCATTAAAGATTTTGAGCACTTCTAGAGTTCTGGTGAGACCTCCTTGCATTCGAGGAATCTCTGTATCTATCTATTTTTGGATGTTGAACAGTTTATTTCTTTGAGGCAGCAATGTACATGTCATTGGCACCATATGAGTAGTATTAGAGGCTTCATAGACATAGATGGACTAGATTGGAGATGTTTTCATTGATTTGTTCATAAAACTGTTCTTATCATTTGAAATTATTTCATTTAATAACTACATTCTTCTAAGTTAATGATTTCTAGCCCATTAATTTTCTTATTTCTAGTATTGATTAAGTATACCATTGAATGATAACTAGGTGATGAGACTAAGTGGTTCTCTTAAATATTAGCAATGGTTTCTGATTGTTGGCCAGCCTAGGGTACCCTCTCAGGGCATGGCATTTTTTTGCATCAAAGTTTATATAGGTATTTAAAGGATTTTCATGACCTAAGTTTCAAATGTTTAAATTATGTTATATAGCGATTAATTACTCAACTATACATGAATTACTTCAAAGTACATGAATTACCTGATTTATGAGTGAAATCTCCTACATGCTACGTAAGATTTATGAAATTGCATATGGGTTCATCAAATTTTAGTTAAATTGATATTTAATTACATGATTTAGAATGAAATTCATCCCATTACATAATTTCAAACTTGTTGATTATGAACCTATACCTTTGCCCTAAATTTTCAACTCAATGTAAGATTATGAAATTTCAAGTTCTCAAGTAAATTTATGAAATAGGGTGATCTAAGACATAAATGGTGACTTAGGATTCCAATTTACTCAAATATGCTATGAATTGTAATGTTTGTAGACCGATACTGACATTACAGGTATGATATAAAAATGAGTTATTCTATAAATGATCTCTATAATCAACTTAGCACAGAATGAGGCTTAAGGTGGGGGCTTGACCTAGGAGGTCCTTATGTAAAATTTTTGGTCTCGTAACTACGTGCCTCTAAAGATTAATGTTGTCAATATGACCTAGCCAGTGATCTACATATAGTATTATGATTATGACACTCACTTAGTTGTGTAGAGTCCTACCTTAAAAAATAGGCTCTCTTTTCTCTGAAATGTCGGTAGGCATCGAGATTTCATCTTATAGCTCGAAGGGTCTTATTGTCAATTATGATTACTTTTTATATATGTATTATATATTATGACACATGATCTCACTTATGCCTTACTTATGTATTAATCACTTACGTAATTTCTATGCTTTTAGATTATACTATATATCATGCTTTATACTTGGTCCTTGCATTACATGTTTTATATTATATACATGGCCTACATACTTGCTGCATTTTAACATACTAATGTATATATTTTTCTTACATTATATCACAATGTATGGATGAGTGACCATACTACTACTTCTCATTTTCGTGCTAGTTTCAGCTTACACTTTGGAAATTGTTGGTGATTCCTCATGCTCCAAAGATGAACCTACTATATTCTAACTTTATTTTCTTATCATTTTAAAATACTTTTGTCATGACCCAAGCTTAAGGGATAGATGTGACACGGTGAGTAAGAACCTGAAGGGACCCAAACAAGCCTCTTAACATATCAATCACACATCCTTGGTCGTGGAAGCAAAGTAAAGAACAACAAGAGATATAATAAAAAGGGAAGCAGGACTAAGGAAATTCTTTGATAATCATTAAAGCACAAAAGAGTCAAGCTCAAGCACAAGTACATCATAATATTCAACAATACCTCTAACATGAAATAGAGCGGGGGCTAAGACACTCTAACATTAAATGGAGCGGGGGCCAAGACACTCTCCGTGCTCACCCTCATAATAACAAGTTTCAATGTAAAGAAGTCTTAAAATAAAAAGAGTAATGTAGATAGTATCCTCAGAATTGAGGACTCACCAAAGCTTATCTCCAAAGTATCAACTAGCCACATGGAGGATGATCAAATGATGCTCCGATCCCTACATGGTAATATCATGTGGGCATAGAGTGTGCGTTAGTATGTTTGAATATACTAAGTGTGTAGGATGCAATGCAACATCACAAGCCAATATAGTCAAAATGCATAATCATAAGCAATGAATAAATATAATCTCAATATGGCATGCATGACCAATGCTTGAAGTAAAACCTGCTCGTAAATCATAAAACTTGCATAGTACATAATACATGTATGGGAAGAGACCCTAACCTACAAAAGTAAGACCAAGAGAGCTATAATTTGAAATCCCCATAATCACCCCTAATTGGTAGTGATATGGTCTACTTGCCAAGGTAAACCATACTTCACTTTATGGAAACCAATCCCATTTCTTATGAAGTAACCCTCCTTACAGGTATCCATCCCATTTCGGAAAGGATTTCGTGATAATGTGCACTAAATGGATCCACTAGTATAGCAAGGGTAAAATATAATCCTATGTTGGCATATAGTTTAGAGACTAAAAACTTTATATAAGGACCCTTTGGGTCGAGCCCCCATCTAAAGTACTCAATCGTTGCTAAGTCTGATCCCACAGAATACTTGAAATAATCATAACTTTAATAACTTGTAAGAAACATGAAAACATGACATGACTAGCTCTTAAACATGCTTGACCTCTAATGGTAAGCCTAACATGAGAAATGAGAGTAATAATAATAAAACTTTAACTCTTGCTTTAGCATGAATAGCTCACAAGAGGTAAAAATCTTGAAAATATGGCTAAACTTGACACTTGAATAATCATACATACATTTTATGAATTAGATACATGTTTGAAAGACCTTAAACATCATAAAGTCACTCGACTTGTAAATCATGTAATAGATCATCAATAACTTGAGAATTCTTGACTTGACGTTTTATCAGACAAATGGTGGGTTCATGACACTTGTTCAAAATCATACAGTTAAAGAGTGAAATAAGATGAGAAAACTTAATGCAAATCAAACCCACCATCCTGTAGTAAAACCCTCATGTGGGGTACCTTGAAATCCATCATCAAAACTCATAATAGATCATAGTCTCATACCTAAAAACATACACAGAATCAATAAACAAAGATCAAGTTATAGTGTAAGCTTAAAATAGATATTCATGAGTAATCAACAATACTTGATAAAACCACAACATAAATCATGCTCATATTTTATAATAAGAGATATCCGTAAGTAGTACGACATGAAACATGCAATTTTCATAAAAAAGAAGATTGAGCTCCATGGGTGAAAGGACCCAATGGATGAAACTCATATACCTCAAACTTGGGTTTTTTTAAAGTAAGATTAAAAGAGACTCGAAGCTTTGAATGAGTTCTTGATATCCAAAATTAAAATTGAAATTCTTGAATTTGAATAAGATATTTGGTTAAGTCTTGGAGAGATTTTTGAGAGGGTTTTGAGTGATATAGAGTTGAAAAATGGTTAGATACGAGAGATTTCACCTTTAAATGGGCATGGGGCTATCCAATGCCCTTGGAAGAAATAGAAAAAATAAGGAGAATGTTGCAGTAGTCTGCACCTCTGGCACGATGCAAACCTAATGCCGACACAGAATTACACTGTTCGCACCCCTAGCGCATCGCGACCATGACACGAATAGGCACTATCTCGTGAAAAATTAGCAAAAATTATTTTTTTTCTATGGGTCTTTTAAAATTCGAGTTATATCTATTCCCCACTCAACTTTGCCCCTTAATCGAGAATATAAAGCTGGATTTTTGATATCAGGCACAAATTTTAAGATATATGAAAATTATAATTATGGAGTTTTCTGAAGCACATGTGGAGCATTTCAATATCTCCCCCTTGGGAACATTCATCTCCGAATGTCAAAGAAACATGAGTAAGAGAAGTAGTTATGGAACTTCCAGCCCGACACAATGCAATAAATGCACTTAAACATCATTTTCACAAAGTTTCAATCATGGATGTCAAAAATCACCATAAACTTGTTACCATGAACATGAATGAATGAAAAATGACATGAGGGCTCAAACTAAGGTCTTGAAATCATAGATAGGACTTAATATGCCATCTTAAGATTGAATTGAATGAAAGAGGTACAAATATCACTTTTGCATGTCCACTCCGACTCCCCAAGTGATGCTTTTGACTTGTTGATTCCTCCAAAGAACCTTGACGGGAGCTATCTCCTTATTTCTCAACCTCTTCACTATTTATCTAAAATCTCCATTGGGACCTCCTTATAGGTCAAATTATTTTCCACAACACCCAAAACCTCTAAGGGCACTATAGCACTTGGATCACCAACACATATCCTCAACATAGACACATGGAATACTGGACGAACCATATTCATATCCATAGGCAACTCTAATTCATAGGGAACCTTACAAATTCTCCCCAAAACTCTATAAGGATTCACAAATCATGGACTCAATTTACCTTCCTTGCAAAACTAGACCATACCCTTCATGGATGAAACCTTCAAGTAAGCCCAATCACTAATATTAAACTCAAGATCTCTTCTTCTCACATCGTAATATGACTTTTTCCCACTTTGGGTCATATTCAATCTTTCCCCTTATCAACCTCACATTCTTTAAAGCTTCCACAACAACATTCGATACATTCAAAGCCATCTTACCCATCTCACTAAGTTACCTTCCCGTAGTCTCTATCTATTCTCATGGAATTGAAAGGAATAGAATAGGATGATTCATGAGCCTCTTTCAAAATCAAGTCCTTCAAGTCATCAACATTAGGCACATATAATCTACTTTGGTATCTAAGGGTACCATCTCCTCCTTGGGAGATAACCTTCACTTACTATCTTTTTCCAAGGACCTGAGCTCTAACAAAGCAGGATCAAGATCTTGTTTTGACTTACCTCCTCAATCAAGGAAGATTTATAACCATCAATAACCAATACACCACCATTTTCAACTTCATCCAACCTAACCCCCAAATTAGCCAACCGGTGAACTTCTCTAGCCACCTTCTTGTCACAAACATCAATATAAGCAAAACTACCCAAATCAATTCGAGAAGCATCACAATAAAAACAAACCCTTTTAACCTTTACTGTAAGACCAAAATAGGAGTAGAGACAAGTTTATCTTCTTTAGGGTCAACTTTGTCATAGGGAAAGCAATAGAAGAGAAACCATTCACAAACATCCGATAGTAACCCGCTACCCAAGAGACTCTTAATATTCGATGAAGTCAAAGGTCTAGGCCAATTTCTTATTACTTTCGACTTCTTAGGATCCACCTTAATGCTATCACCAGACACCACATTCCCCAGAAAACAAACCTCCAGTAGTAACTCGCTAAACCCAAGAGACTTCTAATATTCAATAGAGTCAAGGGATAGGCCCATTTCTCATCACTTTCGTCTTCTTAGGGTCCACCTTAATTCTATCACCCAATACTAAATGCCCTAGAAAACAATCTCTTTCAATAAGAATTCACCATATTTAGCAAACAACCTCTTATCCCTCAAGATTTACAACATTACCCTCAAGTGATTTACATGCTTGTCCTCACTTCGGGAATAAATCAACACATCATCAATAAAGACCACCAAAAATATGTCAAGGTAGGTTTAAAGACCCTATTCATGAGATCTACAAATATAGCTGGTGCATTAGTCAACCCAAAGGACATAATAGCAAACTCAAAGTGCCCATACCTAGTCCGGAAAGCCGTATTGGGATATCACACTCCCTCACTTTCACTTGGTGATACCTGGACTGAAGATCAATCTTAGAAAAGTGACTAGACCCTTGATGTTAATCAGAAAGGTCATCAATCCTTGGTAGAAGATACTTGTTCTTTATGGTAACCCTATTAAGTTATCAGTAATCAATACATATTCTAAAATACCATCCTTTTTCTTCATAAACAACACTTGTGCACCCCAAGGCGACTTACTAGGCCTTATGAAATCCTTTTCCAACAAATCCCTCAATTGCTCATTTAACTCCTTCAATTCCACTAGGGCCATACGATAAGGGGGAACAGAAATGGGTTGAGTATCCGGAAGGAGATCTATACCAAAGTCTATTTTCCTTTTGGGAGGAACATTGGGGAGCTTATCGAGAAAGACATCAAGAAACTTATTAACCACCAGAACTGACTCAATAGGAAGGACTTTGGACTCAACATCCCTATCCCTCAAAAGATGATAAAGGAAACCCTTAGAAATCAATTTTTAGGCTTTAAGACAAGAAATGAATCAATCCTTGACCACCACATTATGACTTTTGCACTCAAGAACGGTCTCATTAGGGAACTAAAATTTCACCTTAGGGGCTCTACAATCAAAGGAAGAATAATATACATGTAACCAATCCATCCCAAGAATAATATCAAAATCTACCATGTCAACTTAAGCAAAATCACAAGGTAAGACTATGCAATATGAATACAGGACAATTTCTATAGACTCTTTTAGAAATAATGGACTCACCAATGAGGGTTGACACTTCATAAGGTTTACATAACAATTCAGGACCAACATGAAGCTTTTTGGCAACAAAAGGAGTAATAAAAGAAAGAGTGGCACCCGGGTCTATCAATGCATACACATCAAAATAAAAAACCTTTAACATACTTGTGAAGCACCATGGTAAGTATAATGAACCTTAGAAGAGTATGGATGAGAATATCGACGGTCATCCTTACAATACTTAGTATCCCATGGATAATGTCTTGACTCATGATCCTTTGCGCCACACTCAAACACGCACTCAAACCAGTCAAATAATCTCCTGGATGGTACTTTTCACACTTGTAGCATGAAGAAAAAGCTTTAACACTAACACCTTTGCCATTTCTTTAAGTATATGGGCAATCAAAAATCTTGTGGCCCATCTTGCGACACCGATAATATGCACTCGTGTTCTGCTAACATTGTCTACTATGGTTTCTCCCACACTTTGGGCACCTAGGGTGAGTCACCCCACCATTTCCACCTTCAATTTGGACCCTTCTTTGCCCTTCTTTTGAGGCTACCGAGCAATCTCTCATCTTATGTCTAACACTGCCACACTCAAAATAATTCTCAACTTCTGCCAAATACCTCCCTTGATGTTTCTTGACACACTCTTGAAAAGTGACAAAAGGGATCAATTTCTTTATGTACTCGGGCACCAATAGACTAGTGGATGATGAAGCACCCTCAGATCAAGATCTTTTAGCCTTTCTCTCCCCCCTCTTATCATTTGGAATCTTGAGGGCACCCGCCTGTCAGTTGCGTTGAGCGATCACAGCTTTGTCCAATAGCCATAGAGCATTATAAATGTTCGCATTCGATAGGTCATTATCTTGTCCACTATCTTAAGTAGCTTGAGACATTTTCTGAAATGTATTGGTTAAGAGCAAGGAATAAGTCTTAGAGGACTTAAATCTATCGCTCGCCATAGATTATGAAGAAGTGAAGCATTTCCCAAAATGCTTCATAGGCTCCCATTCATAGTTGTGGTGTGCTTCACAACCATGAACAAGACTCTAATCAATATGGTGTGTTGAATTTCGAGGACCACTAACAACCTAGTGCTCTGATACCAAGCTTGTCATGACCCAAGCCTAGGGCCTAGACGTGACATGATGAATAGGAACCCAAATAAGCCTCTTAGCATATGAATCATTTATCCTTGGTTACAGAAGCAAAATAAACAACAATAAGAGGTATAATAAAAAGAGAAGTAGGACTAAAGGAATTCTTTGATAATTACTATAGTATTAAAGAGTCAAGCTCAAATGCGATTACATCATAATATCCAACAATACCTCTAATATGGAATAGAGTGGGGCTAGGACACTCGCTAGCCTCACACTCATAAAACAAGTGTTCAACATAAAGAAGACTGCAAATAGCAAGAGTAATGTAGATAGTGTCCTCAGACTTGAGGACTCACCAAAGCTTATCTCCGATATATCAACTAACCACATAGAAGATGATCAAAAGGTGCTTCGGTCCCTACATGGTAATATTATGTAGGCATAGAATATGCATTAGTACATTTGAATGTACTAAGTATATAGGATGCAATGCTACAAGATATAAGCCAATATAGTTAAAATATATAATCAGAAGCAATGAATAGGTATAATCTCAATATGGCATGTATGACCAATGCTTGAAGTAAAACCTACTTGTAAATTATACAACTTGCATAATACCGAATACATGTGTGGAAAGAGACCCTAATCAACAAAAGTAAGACCAAGCGAGCTATAACGTAAAATCTCAATGATTAACCCTCATCGGTAAAGAGGTGTTCTACTTGCCAAGGTAAACCATACTTCACCTTGTGGGAACCCATCCCATTTCGTATGAAGTAACCTCCTTACAGGAATCCATCCCATTTCAAAAAGGATTTCATGATAAAGTGCACTAAATGGATATACTAGTATAGCATGGGTAAAGTATAATCCTATATTGGCACATGATTTAGAGACTAAAGACTTTATATAAGGACCTCTTGGGTCGAGCCCCCATCTAAAGTATCAATCGGTACTAAGTCTAATCTGACAGAATACTTGAAATAATCATAACTTTAATAACTTGCAAGAAACATGGAACCATGACATGAGTAGCTCTTAAACATGCTTGACCTCTAATGGTAAGTCTGACTTGAAACATGACAGTAATAATAATAAAACATGAACTCCTGCTTTAACATGAATGGCTCACAAAAGGTAAAAATCTTGAAAATAGGTCTAAACTTTATAGTTGCATAATCATAGACAATTTCATGAATTAGATACATGTTTGAAAGCACTTAAACAACATGAAGTCACTTGACTTGTAAATCATGTAATAGATCATCAATAACTTGAGAATTCTTGACTTGATATTTTATCAAACACATGGTGGGTTCATGATACTTATTCAAAATTATGCAATTAAAGAGTGAAATAAGATGAGAAAACTTAATGCAAATCAACCCACCAATATGTAGTAAAACCCTCATGTAGGGTACCTTGAAATCCATCATTAAAACTCATAATAGATCATAGTTTCATAGCTAAAAACATGCATAGTCTTAATAGACAAAGATCAACTCATAGTGTAAGCTTAAAATAGATGTTCATGAGTAATCAACAATACTTGATAAAACCCCAACATAAATCATGCTCATATTTCATAACAAGAGATACCCATAAGTATTACAACTTGGAAACATGCAATTTTTATAAAAAGAAAGACTAGGCTCCAAGGGTGAAAGGACCCAATCGATGAAACCCACATACCTCAAACTTGGGCTTTCTTGAAGTAAGCTTGAAAGAGATTCAAATCTTGGATTGTTTTCTTGAAATCTGAAATTAAGCTTGAAATCCTTGAATGTGAATGAGATATTTGGTTAAGTCCTGGAGAGGTTTTTGAGTGATATAGAGTTGAAAAATAATTAAGTATGAGATATTTCATGTTTAAAATGACATGGAGCCATGATCCCAATGCCCTTGGTCAAAATAAAAAAATTAAGGAAAATGTTGCATTGGTCTGTGCCCTTGGCGTGATGTGGATTAGATACGGACAAAAAATTACACTAGTCTGCACGCCTGGTGTATCGCGGCTAGGGCGCAGACAGACACTGCCCTTTGAAAAATTAGCTGAAAATTATTTTTCGTTGTGGGTCTTAAAATCCAATTATACCATTCCCCACTAAATTTTTCCCTCTGATTGAGAATATGAAATCAAATTTTCAATATCACGCACGAATTTTCAATATCTCCCCCTTGGGAACATTTGTCCCCAAGTATCAAAGAAACATGAGCTAGAGAAGTAGTTATGGAGTTTTCAGCCCGACACGAATGCAATAAATGCACTTAAACCTCATTTTCAAAAAGTTATAATAGTGGATGTCAAAAATCACCACAAACTTGTTACCATGAACATGAATGTATGCAAAATGACATGAGAGCTGAAACTTAAGTCTTGAAATCATAGATAGGACTTAATTTTCTATCTTAAGATTGAAAAGAATGAAAGAGGTACGGATATCACTTCTTCATGTCCGCTCCGGCTCTCCAAGTGATGCTTTCGAATTGTTGATTCCTCCAAAGAGCCTTGACGGGATCTACATCCTTGTTTCTCATCCTCTTCACTATTTATTCAAAATCTCCACTAGGATCTCCTCATAGGTCAAATTATCTTCCATAACACCCATAATCTCTAAGGGCACTATAGCACTTGCAACACCAACACATCTCCTCAACCTAGACAAAGGGAAGGCCAGACGAACTATATTCATATCCATGGGCAACTCCAATTCATAGTCAACCTTACTAATTATCCTCGAAACTCTATAAGGACCCATAAATCTTGAGCTCAATTTACCTTTCTTGCCAAATCGGACCACACCCTTCATTGGTGAAACCTTCAAGTAAACCCAATCACCAACCTTAAACTCAAGATCTCTTCTTCTCACATCGTAATATGACTTTTGCCCACATTAAGTCACCTTAAATCTATCCCCTTATCAAACTCACCTTCTCCAAAGCTTCCACAATCACATCTGGTGCAATCAAATCCATCTGACCTATCTCACCGAGATACTATCCCATAGTCTCTATCAATTCTCATGGAATTAGAAAGAATAGAATAGGATGATTCATGAGCCTCTTTCAAAATCAACTCCCTCAAGTCATCAACATTATGCACATATAATCTACCTTGGTAATAAGGGTACCATCTCCCCCTAGGGAGAAAACCTCCACTTTATCATCTTTTACCAAGGCCCTCAACTCTAACAAAGCAGGATCAAGATCTTGTTTTAACTTTACCTCCTTAATCAAGAAAGACTTAGAACAATAACCAACCACTATACCACCATTTTCAAATTCATCCAACCTAACCCCCAAACTAGCCAACAGGTGAACTTCTCTAGCCACTTCCTTATCACCAACATCAATATTAGCTAAACTACCCAAACCAATCCTACAAGCATTACAATAACCACAAACCCTTCTAACCCTTCAAATAAGACTAAAATAGGAACGGAGACAAGCTTGTCTTCTTTAGGGTCAACTTTTCCATAAGGAAAGCAATAGAAGAGAAATTATTCACAAACCTTAGTAACCCGCTAAACCCAAGAGACTCCTAATATCTGAAGGAGTCAAAGATCTAGGCCGATTTCTTATCACTTTTGGCTTCATAGGATCCACCTTAATGCTGTCACCAGACACCACATGCCCCAGAAAAGAAACCTTTGTTCAACCAAAATTCACTATATTTAGCAAACAACCTCTTATCACTCAAGATTTGCAACACCACTATCAAGTGATTTACATGCTAATCCTCACTTCGAGAATAAATCAGCATATCATCAATAAAGACCACCACAAACATGTCAAGGTAGGGTTTAAAGACCCTATTCATGAGATCCATAAATATAGCAGTACATTACTCAACCCAACTGATATAACCACAAAAGCAAAGTGCCCATACTTAGTCCAAAAAGTCATCTTGGGAATATCACACTTCCTCACATTCACTTGGTGATAACCGAACCGAAGTTCAATATTAGAAAAGTGATTAGTCCTTTGAAGTTGATCAAAAGGTATTCAATCTTTCGTAGAGGGTACTTGTTCTTTATGATAACCCTATTAAGTTGTCGCTAATCAATGAATATTCTAACAGAATCATCCTTTTTCTTCAAAAAACAACACAGGTTCACCCCAAGGTGACTTACTAGGCTTTATGGAACTCTTTTCCAGCAAATCCCTCAATTGTTCCTTTAATTCCTTCATTTCCACTGGGGTCATCCGGTAAGGGGGAATAGAAATGGGTTAAGTATCCGGAGGAGGTCTATACTAAAGTCTATTTTTCTTTCGGGAGGAACACTAGGAAGCTCATCGAAAAATACATTAATAAACTCATTAACTACCAGAACCAACTCAATAGGAAGGACTCTGGACTCAATATCCCTATCCCTCACAAGATGATAAAGGCAACCCTTAGAAATTAACTTTTAGGCTTTAAGACAAGAAATGAATCTACCCTTGACCGCCACATTACGACTTTCCCACTCAAGAATGGGCTCATTAGGGAATTGAAATTTCACCCCAAGGGCTCTACAATCAATAGAGGCATAATATGTATGTAACCAATCCATCGTCAGAATAATGTCAAAATCTACCATGTCAAGTTCAACAAAATCACAAGGTAAGACTCTATGCAATATGAATACAGGATAATTTCCTACAGTCTCTTTTAATAAAAATGGACTTACCAATGGGGGTTGACACTTCATAAGGTTCATACAACAATTCGGGACTAGCATGAAGCTTTTTTGCAACAAAAAGAATAATAAAAGAAAAAGTTGCACCCAGGTCTATCAAATATATATACATCAAAATCAAAAATCTTTAACATACCTGTGAAGCACCATGCCAAGTCTAGTGACCCCTAGAGGGGTATGGTCAAGACCATCGACGGTCATCCTTATAATCTATAGTATCTCATGGATAATGTCTCAACTCATAATCCTTTGCACCACACTTAAAGCATGCACTCAAACTAATCAGATAATCTCCTGGATGGTACACACTTGTAGCACGGAGAAGAGGCTTGAACACTAACACCCTTTCCTTTCCTTTGAGCATATGGGCAATCAATAATTTATGGCCCATCTTGCCATACCAATAGTATGCACTTGTGTTCCTCCAACATGTGCCCTATGGTTTCTCCCATATTTTGGGCACCTAGGGTGAGTGATCCTACCACTGCCACCTTCAATTTGGACGTTCCTTCTCCGGTCCTTTGAGGTCACTGGGCAATCTCTCATCTTATGCCTAACACCGCCACAGTTGAAACAACCCTCAACTTCTGTCAAACACCTCTCTTGATGTTTCCTGCCACACTCTTGACAAGTGACAAAAAAGATCCTTTTCTTTATGTAATTGGCACTAGTAGACTAGTAGAAGATGGAGCACCCTCAACTCAAGATCTTTTATACTTTTTCGCCACACTTTTATCATTTGGAATCTCTGGGGCATCCACATGTTGGTTGAGTTGGGCGATCACAAACTTAGCCAATAACCATAGAGAATTACAAATCTTCACATTCGAGTGGTCATTATCTTGTCCATCATCCTGAGCAACTTGAAATATTTTCTGAGACATAATGGTTAAGAATTAGGAATAAGTCTTAGAGGAATTAACTCTATTGCATGACATAAATCATGAAGAAGTGAAACATTTCCAAAAATGCCTCATAGCCTCTCATTCATAGTTGTGGCATGCTTTACAACCATGAACAAGACTCTAATCAATGCAGTGTGTTGGATTTTGATGACCATTAACATCATAGTGCTCTAATACAAAACTTGTCACGACCCAAGCCTAGGGCCTAGACTTGACACAGTAAATAGGAACCTGAAGAGACCCAACAAGCCTCTTAGCATATCAATTAAACAAGGTTGGTCACGAAAGCAAAGTAAACAACAACAAGAGACATAATAAAAATGGAATTGGGATTGAGGGAAGTCTTTGATAATCATTAAAGTATAAAAGAGTCAAGGTCAAACGCCAGTACATCATAATATCCAACAATACCTCTAATATGGAATGGAGCACGGTCAAGATACTCTCCAGGCTCACTCTCATAATAACAAGTGTTCAACATAAAGAAGTCTCAAATAGTAAAAGTAATACAAATAGTGTCCTTGGACTTGAGGACTCACCAAAGCTTATCTCTAAAGTATCAATTAGAGACATGGAGGATGACCAAATGGTGCTCTAGTCCCTATATGGTAATATCATGTAGGCATAGAGTATGCATTAGTACAGTTGGATGTACTAAGTACGTAGGATGCAATGCAACAAGACCTAAGTCAATATAGTCAAAATGCATAATCATAAGTAATGAATAAGTATAATCTCAATATGGCATGCATGACCAATGCTTAAAGTAAAACCTGCTAATAAATCATACAACTTACATAGTACATAATACATATGCGGGAGGAGACTCTAACTAACAAATGCAAGACCAAGTGAGCTATAACTTGGAATCTCGATGATTACCCGTGATCGGTAAAGAGGTGCTCTACTTGCCAAGGTAAACCATACTTCACCTTATGGGAACCTGTCCCATTTCGTATGAAATAACCTTTCTTATGGGCATCCATCCTCTTTTGGAAAGGATTTTGTGATAATGTGTGCTAAATGGATCCACTAGTATAGCAAGGGTAAAGTATCATCCTATGTTGGCACATAGTTTTGAGACTAAAGACTTTATATAAGGACCCCTTGGGTCGAGCCCCCATCTAAAGTACTCAATCGGTGTTAAGTCTAGTCCCACAGATTATTTGAAATAAGCATAACTTTAATAACTTGTAAGAAACATAAAAACATGACATGAGTAGCTCTTAAACATGTTTGACCTCTACAATTAGCCTAACTTGAAATATGAGAGTAATAATAATAAAACATGAACCCTTGCTTTATTAAATAAGAAGTAAAAATCTTGAAAATAAGGCTAAACTTAATACTTGCGTAATCATAAATAATTTGATGAATTAGATACCTGTTTAAAAACCCTTAAACATCATGAAGTCACTTGACTTATAAATCATGTAATAGATCATCAATAACTTTAAAATTCTTGACTTGACATTTTATCAAACACATGGTGGGTTCATGACACTTGCTCTATAATCATGCAATTAAAGAGTGAAATAAGATGAGAAAACTTAATGCAAGTCAAACCACCAACATGGAGTAAAACACTCATGTAGGGTACTTTGAAATCCATCATCAAAACTTATAATAAATCATAGTTTCATAGCTAAAAATATGCATAGTCTCAATAAACAAAAATCAACTCATAGTGTAAGCTTAAACTAGATATTCATAATTAATCAACAATACTTGATAAAAACTCCAACATAAATCTTGCTCATATTTCAGAATAAGAGATACCCATAAGTAATACAAACTTGAAAATATGCAATTTTCATAAAAAGAAAGATTGGGCTCCTTGGGTGAAGGACCCAATGGATGAAACTCACTACCTCAAATTTGAGTTTTCTTGAAGTAAGATTGAAGGAGACTCGAAGCTTGGATTGAGTTCTTGAGATCTGAAAGTAAGCTTGAAATTCTTGAATTTAAATGAGATATTTGGCTAAAGTCTTGGAGAGGTTTTTGAGAGGGTTTTGAGTGATATAGAGTTGAAAAATGGTTAAGTATGAGAGATTTCACATTTAAATGTGCATGAGGCTATGACCCCAATGCCTTTGGTCGAAACAGAAAAAATAAGGAAAATATTATACTTCTCCATGCCCTTGGTGCGACACAGACCAGACATGGACATAAAATTACACTAGTCCGCGCCCCTGGCGCATCGCGGTCAAGGTGCGGGCAAACACTGTCTGGCAAAAAATTAGCTAAAATTATTTTTCACTACGGGTCTTCTAAAATCCGAGTTATACCTATTTTCCACTCAATTTTATCCCCCTGATCATAAATATGAAGTTGAATTTTCAATATCACACACGGGTTTTGAGATATATGAAAATTAAAATTATGGAATTTTTCGAAGTACATGTGGGGGTTTCAACTTTGAGACTATGTTTTGTACTTCTTTTTTAGGTTAAGCTAAGAACATATCTTAGTCCTCGCCTATCTTAGTATTATAGAGGCATTGTTGGACATCATGTGTAGCGTTTATATGTTTTTTAGTCTTTTTTTCCTTATGATAGCATATTTAGACCTCTTTTATTGTTTTTTGCTTATTAAATTGCTTATGTCATTACTTATGAATGCTTATGATATTCTAAGAAGGCTAGGTTGGAGTTCATTAGAGAGTCTCAATCGTTTTGATACACTTAGGACCTACCTTGGGCCGTGACAGCCTTGTTTCTTTTCTGGCTCATGTTTGGAGAAATATTTTTCTTTCCTCAAGCTTCATTCTTGTCATTTTTTATTATGGTTGACAAAAACTCTTCTGTAATATGTTCATGAAATCAACTATATGTTTGAACTACAATAAAGTAAGGTTCTACACCTACTTTTTCTTAGAATCTCATGGCTTAAAGTTGAAAATTAATTTCTACAACCTAAGCTTTGCTTTCGTGTGTTTTCTTAAAATTGTAATGTCTAAGATGATGGTACAACCAATGAGGTAGTTTGTTCTACTTGATAACTAGAACCCTTTGTTATGGTAAGTTTTCTCCAATTATCTGTCATATTTTTATATTCTATGTGATTTTGTGAATTTTTGAGCCACATGGTGGCATTCAAGTGTCGTGGCTCTGGACAAGCCTAGTTATTATATTGTTGTGAGTTATTTTGATGTTTATATTGATATGATAAGGTGATAGATATATTAGATATTAGTGCACCATTTTTAAGAATCATATACAGAGGTTATTAATTGAAACAACATAAAGTATGTATTGTTATAGTACCTCAATAGCTTGCCACTCTTATGAGATTTTGATGGCTTCTTGTTGCTATTATTAAACGTTGCTATTATCTAATGTTGTTTGGATATAGATATTGTTGTTGTTTGTAGAATTAAAAAGCGGACTGATGGTGATGACAACCTTAACGTCTTATCTATTGGTTATGGCTCATTTTATAGCGTTATTGAATCCTGCATTGAATCTATTGCTATCATTTAGTTGAACTTTATAAACACACATAGATCTTCGTGACATATATTTTTTATTGCATGTATATTATTGTTATAAAACTTGTGGTCTTATCCTATTGAGTTGGCTATCAGAACATGATAAACTGTCTATTAGGACTCTAACTTAGCAGCCTATTATGATTGTGTTTAGGCTACATGTGATCATTTACTATCAGTGTAATATTTTTATCGTCTCACTATCACCTATGATGACAAAGTTCAAAGGGATGTCCTATTGAGGTATCTAAAGGTGAAAGGTGTCCCAACGACATATATCAGGGAGAATAAGGACATATACGATAGAGCCAAAACTCGGGTAAGAACGGTGAGAGGAGACTCAAAGTATTTTCCTGTTGAGATGGGACTCCATCAAGAATCTATGCTGAGCCCTTTCCTATTTGCTTTGGTGATGGATGAGCTGAAGTGATCTATCGAGGAGGAGGTTCCATGGTATATGCTATTTAAAGATGATATAGTAATGATTGATGAGACTCGAACTAAAGTTAATGATAGGTTGGAGGCTTGGAGACACGCCTTGGAGTCCAAATGATTCAAACTGAGAAGGATCAAAATAGAATACTTGGAGTGCAAATTCAATGTTGCGAGGTATGACGCAGACATTAATGTGAGGCCTGCCACTCAACTTATTCCCAAGAGGGAAAACTTTAAGTATTTGGGATCCATCATCCAGAGTAATAGCGATATCGATGATGATGTCATACATCGTATTGGGGTAGCATGGACTAAAATGAGACTTGCCTCGGGAGTATTGTGTGACAAGAAGATACCACCTAAACTCAAAGATAAGTTTTACAAAATGGTGGTTAGACTATCTTTGTTGTATAGGGTGGAGTGTTAGACAATAAAAAATACATATGTTCAGAAGATGCATGTCACAGAGATGAGGATGTCGAGATGGATGTGTGGTCACACTAGGAATGATAAGATTAGGAATGAGACCATTTGAGAGAAACTAGAAGTGGCCTCTGTGGTTAATAAGATGAGGGAAGCGACACTGCAATGGTTTGGATATGTGCAGAGAAGGAATACCAATGCTCTTGTTAAGAGGTGCGAGAGGTTGGACATATGCAAAAAAGGAGTATCGATGCTCCTAGTGGGAGGTGCGAGAGATAGGTTTTGGGAGTTTCATGGAGGGTTAGAGGTAGACTGAAAAAGTATTGGGGGAGGTGATCAGATAAGATATGGCGAAACTTGATCTCACCGAGGACATGACTTAGATAGAAGGGAGTGAAGGTTGAGAACTAGAGTAGCACAAGCTAATTGGTTGGTAGGGTTAGGTAGATGTCTGGCCTTGGGATATAGTAGGGTAGCAGGAGTAGTCGTATTTTATATCATGTGTTGTCATTATCTGTTGTATATGTTTTAATTTTATCATATTTACATACTGTCATGTGTTTTTCGTTATTTGCATTTTCTATTCCCTTTTCTTTCTTTTTTGTCATATCTTGTTTATTCTGCTTATAGATTTTTGAGACGAGGGTTCTCACGAAACGACCTCTCTACTTCTATGAGGTAGTGGTAAGTAGGGTTGTTCATGGTTATTGTTAAAAAAACAAATCAAACCTTAATCTGAACCAAATCGATTGAAAAATTCGATATTTGATTTGATTTGGTTAGGTTTGATTTTTAAATTTTTAAAATTGATACTATTTGGTTTGGTTTTGGTTTTACTAAAGAAAAATCATAAAAATAACTAACCGAACCAAATAATATTATATAAATTTTGTATTTATTTATATAATATTTATAAATAATATATAAATATTTTGTTAGATATTAATTAACTTAAATCTTTAACTTTACCATTTATATATGAAAATTCTCTTATTACTGTTTTGATATGTTATTTTCTTCTAACCCCTCCCCGGATAGTTATTTGATTATTGAGTTATGTTTTTTCTATAAAGATTTGAATTTTGTTGTATTATGACTTTAATATTGTTTAACTAAATTACTTTGTTCGTGTATAATAAAATTAGTGTCACGACCCAACCCAGGGGCCGCGAATGGTGTCGATAGGACACCGCGACAACCACTTATACTGAATCTTTACTTACGACTGCTAAGGAATTTCACAAAAATTTTGATAG